>ML777104.1:621126-718354 GCA_009831015.1 Picea engelmannii | reverse complement strand
ACAAAGAACTCTATGACAATTACAGTAATGCAGGGCAATAAGAAATAACACATTTAACATCAATCAAACATATCAGATACATAGAGACAAATTTTCTTGAGGAAACCCATACAGGGTAAAAACCTCTTCTTCTTTATATGATAAGTAATTTTTACATTCTTTACATTATCATACACATGAGCACCAACTCATAATGAGGCTGAAACCTCTTTTTTGCAGGCTACTACTTACTGAGAGAACCCACTCTCTTGATTCTCTAGCACCAACTAGAAGGAAGAATCAACTCCCTGGTTTCTCTAGCACCAACTCCCTGTGTGTTCCAGCATCAACTAGATGGAAGAACAAAATTCCAATCATACAGGCACCCACATGTAAAAAAAAATAACAATAGTCCTCCCTTTCTCCTCCTTTCCACCCTAGTCTCTCTGGCTGCAACCAGATGGAAGCTACAACTCCCTATGTTCAAGCACCCACATGAAACTCTGAGGACAACAGTCCTCCCTAGCACCTCCATTCCACCTTGAATTATAAACTTTGTTGTATATATATAAATTCATCATAGTGATACAATATTGATCATTGGCTTACCAGGATTATCACTGTTCTGCTATCATGCTCTGCTCCCTTGTATCAATATCTCTCCATCTACATCTTCTTTCCCTTTTTGATCTACTATTTTTCTCTACTAGATCACCGCAGCCTTTCTTCACTATCTCGGTGTCTTGCTACACCCATGCTTGCGCTTTCTGTGCCTCTTGACTTTTATTCTCTGTGTGCCATATCCATTCAATGCACCATTCCTCTTCTTTGTATTTCAGCTACTGTGAACTCCTCCTTCTACACACGTCCAACTATCTCCTCAACAAAACCTTTCTCCTCTTTGTTCTGCATACTTATAGTTTCTGTGCATGTTGTCTCCCATGATTTTGCATGCTCTATCCATGTCGAGTTCTCTGCCTGATCATCGTAGAAACTCTTTAGCTTCTCTGGATATTGAACTCATGCATCTATCATCACTGGGTGTCATCCCAAGATTCCTTCACCTTTCCAGTAGTCGAGACTCTTCATCGTTTGCCTTACACTCGAGCTCAACCTCTCTGTTGCAGTTACAGGATTCAATGCCCTTCCATATGTCAATCGCCTCTATGACCATTCTTCATCCCACTAGATGATTCCTTGAGATGCTTCCGCTCCTCTGGCAATCACACAAAAGTCTCTTCCACTCCTCTAGAAAAACCCATCAGTGGTTTCTAGCAGTTACAGTGCAAACCTTGAAATGAAGCCTAGCTATGCTAGCTCCTTCCACTTATATGACCACCGACGGTGACCACCAACTACATAGACATTTCACCATTTCGACATTTTGGCATTCGACAATTCACCATTTGTGTGATCAAGTGTCTCGACACTCCCAGTCGTGATCCTCGAAACTTCGAAAAGGGGCTTGGTTGCTCAGGCTCCTTCCTCCATCTTCCACTGAGTGACCACTGGTTGCGACCAACCTACACCAAAAGGTGTTTTCTCATTTCGGCACTTCATCATTTCGCTTGTCGCGAATTCCTGTTGCAAGGTTTCTCAACTCTCCAAGTCGCGGTCCCCGAAACTTCGAAAAAGAGATTGTCTACACTAGCTCCTTCCCCCATCTTCCGCTAGTGTGACCAATGGCTGTGACCAAGTGCTTAACCGTAAAGCACTTTCACGATTTTTCCTTTCAGCATTTCAGCATCCTTGATGTGAGCGTTCTTGACAACTCCATCTCCCAGTCTGCAAAACTCTGAAATGGAGTCAAATCAACTTTTCGATCTTTCGCACTTCACAACTTCGGGCTTCCTGTCGTGAGAGTCCTTGACATCTCAATCTCCCAGTGTCCGAACCTCTGGTATGAAGTCATTGACATTTCATGATTTCTCATTTCGCGACTTTGGGTTTCACGACTTCAGGACTCCTCTGATGAAGAGTCTTGACTCTTGACTCCTCCAACTCCCGATATCCGAAGTTTCAATAGATTTTCTTGTTTCGCGATTTTTGGGTTTTGCATTTCGCAACTTTGGGACTCCTGTGTTGCGGAGTCTATACTCTTGACTTCTCCATCTTCTGGTAACCGAAACTTTGAAATGGAGTCTTTGTTGATGCGCATGTTTCAGGTTTTCTGGGTTTCGCATTTCGCGATCCCGGGACTCCTGATGATGAGAATCCTTGACATCTCCATCTCCCAGTATCTGAAACTTCATCTCCATCTCCCAATATCTGAAACTTCATCTTCATCTCTCATCACTGTTGTTGTACCTGTTTTGGGTTTTTAGGGTTTCGCATTTCACGATTTCGGGACTCCTGATGATGAGAGTCCTTGACATCTCCATCTCCCGGTATCTGAAACTCCAAAATGGAGTTGGACCACTGCTTCGATATTGCACATTAAAGGTTGTGCAGGTTCTCCTGGATCCAGTGTTGGTCAGACCACATGCTCAGAACTAACACTCAAGAACTATCCTCCATCTGCGTGTTCGCCCTGGTGCAAACCTATGCAGAGCATTTGACTCTGCATTGATTCCTCCTGAGATGTATTTGTTCCTATTTTTCCATCGATGCATACTCTGATCTTGTCATCAATGATAAGAACAATTTTCCTTCTAAACACGCCAATAATCCTCTGCACTATCTCTTTCTGCAGCATCTTCCCAAAATACTTCTAGTGCCCATTTGGCACATTCTTCCTGTACTCAAGCCATCATCGTTGTTGTACTTTCCATCAATGAAAAATACACCCAGACCTGTTCTTTTCTCCCTCTTAGGCATCAATATCAAAGAAAACACGCTCCCCCTGACCTGTTGCATTATTTTTAGGAGGTTTCAGATATGCAATCAATACAAGACTCCCCCTAACAGGATGGACTCTCTTAGGTGTGATATGGGATAATGCCCAACTATTGGCAACAATAATATAATCTCTATTTTTACAAGCTGCCTACACAAGGTTTTAAAATTCTCGTTACTCATCACAACCTTTCTCATTAAACGACACTTATTACTCATCGCTTTCTACGTACCTACTTTTCAATTTTGTTTTCATGACTATAAGCATGAAAACTCACAGCTGGAATTCATGTTTGATTTCATTAAAGGGTTAATGTTCATATGGTCTATTGTTGAATTGTCGTATTTCTCTATGAACATGGTTTTTTTCATGGTTATAACCCCTTGGTCTTGAACACACCTTGTTTACATGAGTATTAAACCGCCACCCATTTTGCATTCGACTAATGTTAATGGGGTTTTGATTTATAAATTTTTTGATTCAATTGTTTATTTGACATATTAATTTTGTGATCAAATCGTGGATATGCATACTGTTGTTTTCAATTGTTATGATATTTGTGTCTACCATTATGCCGAGGTGTCATTCCAAGTACAACGTGGTATTATGCTTTTGCATGGCCTCGATCTACATGACTTCTCTCACACGCATGGCAATTAACACTCCCGTATACCATTTCGAGCTATCTTTGCATTGCATTGAGGAAACTCATGGCAATGTCTCTGTGTTTATTCTGTCAAACCCTACCTCCAAACCCCGTGTCAATTCATTTCTCTTAGCCATGGCTCCTATGGTGAGGATTGAGCCCAACGATGTCTAGACATTTTTATTATTTGACAATGCCAGAGATGACATAGAAAGGAATGGCTAGCGTGTGTTTGTTGAAAAGTTCAAGGGTTTTAATTTAACAGTTGCTCAAGAATTCGCGTTCACGTTCGACAGTTGCAAAGAAAAAATAGGAGATGTCCAACTTGAGTTAAATGAAGATTTTATTAGCCAAGCCATGGGTCTACCAACTGTGGGACAAAAATGTTTCAAAAACTCAAAGGTTGAAGAGGTTCCCTGGTCATTGTTGTTCACCTCTAGGAGGATTACCAACTGCGACTGAGGTATGCATGTCTCAGCTTTAAAACCTAGATGGCATGATCTGTTAGCTATTGTGAAATAGTTTGTTACCTATGAGGGGAGATATGGTTTGGTTTTCTTGTATCACTTGCGATTGCTCATGAGATTTATCGATTTCCCCCTGAACATGCCCTATTTTCTCCTTTGAAGTCTATACAAAATGGCAAAGCGTTTTAAAAGGAAGAAGTCTAATTCTAGCCTGTTCCACCATTGTTTGATCAAGATTATTATTATACATCAGCTGAAATTAAATAATGATTGTTGGGATGCTTTTCTGTTACGAAATGGTTTTAGTAGCAGTGAGTTAGGACAGGTTGACAAGCCTGTCGTCACAGAAACCCTCGTGAAGCCTACCATCTCTCCTCCATCGCTCTTTCCCTTTGATCCTATTTTGGAACCCTCGACCTATCCTAACACTACCCAACCCGGCACCCTACCAGGTTCGTATCCTAAGGGTAGTGTTAAGGCTGTTAAAAAATCCATAAGAAAAAAGTGTAAAGGCAATGTTGATATCAATTATAAGAGTAAAAGGGCCGCTCGTTGGGTTTCACGTTGTGCCCGAAATAAACCCAAGCCATGTGCAGAAAAAATATTCCTGACCGAAGAATATCCATATTCGTATGGACTTTGCTCTGATAAACCCTATGATTATGTTACAAACCTTTCACCGTGTCTAAAAGACAATCCTGATTTCCCTGGAATCAAACTCAGTAATGAACCTATAGGTCAAATGGAAAATTCCCCACCTATTAACACTATTACTGCTAATACACACTCTATCCAGCCACAATGTAATGAATGTCGATCATGGATCGATAAGTATTACAAAGACGTGCCTTTACTTCAATCTCGGCTTAAATCCTTGGAAGACCAGGTGAATTTGCTAACGAAGGAAAATGTAAGACTTCAATCCGTAGCTCAAAACAAAGATAAATGAAAAAAAACCACAGGGTCTATATTTTTTAAGAACGTGGAAGCAGCGATTGCAATAGTAAATTCAAAGATTGCTTGATTAAGTCGAATCCCTTAATTTGAGGTATGATTTTTTAAAAATAAGTTTAGGATGACTTTGTCTTTTTCAAATTAGAATACATGAATTGTTTGCACAGATTACCTTTAATTTGTTTTGATTGATTCAATAGAATACGATTCTGGTTATAATTATAACTAGCTACAGAATCGTGAGATTTTGTAGCTAGTTAGAAAAATTTGAATTACTTGTTTCAATAACTGAAAATGCATCTGAAATCTTTTATTCTTATGTGTTTTCAGGAACCTGTGATTTCTAAAGGAGATTTGAGGCACTTTCGTCATCTCTCAGCATGCTATATTTATGTTGTTTTAGAATAGGCTGTTAGTTTTTGATATCAAGTAGAATCTGGGAGGTTGCATCCCCCACATTTTTTGGAACAAATTAGATGTTATCAACAAGAAACGTTTTGATCTTGTAACCTATATAAATATATTGTTTTGTAAACTGAAGATCATCGCTGCCTGGGAGAAAAAAAATATGTATTTATGATTGACAGACTTGAATAGAAGTTGATATTTGCACAGCTTTAGCTTCTATATATAAAGTTTTTATTCAAGTTATGGTCGTTTCGATTTGTAATTAAATTGTGACTACTTTAGATATCATGGTTTATTGCAGATTGGTGTGATGAAATTTATATGATATCCATGTTTTATGTCCCTTATATAAGATACAATAATTACTCTGTTCAAATTTGAGATTAGAAGATTTATCTTCTTTATTCATTGAACATTTATACACAAATTTTCACAGCATGATTTATCTCAACGTGGCCATTTGTGAAATTATAAATTGCTGTTACTACATCTCTTATATGTTTTGTCATTAGCATTCAAGCATTACTGCTTCGTGTTTATGATAAGCACTTGTAAGATCTGTTGCGGTTTACCTCATCAAACAGTGAAATTGGATACTGTACACAGGACGAATAGGAGATGCGATTACAGGTTAGTTTGCCTGTTTTATTTTATTAGTTTAATTAATATAGGAATTTCCTATAATATAAACACATTTTACTGTTTGTTATCTTTTTTTTTTCAATTAGACAGTTGCTATTTCATTTCTTGCTTTCAAACGTTATAAAAAAATAAATCAAAAGGATTGAATGATAGTTTTGTTGTCGTTAAATAAATCAATTCATATTCGATTTTGGCAGATTTAGATTAAAATTTGCATTATGTAAATGTTATACATATATTAGAGATATAATCATTTCGATATATTGTACATATAATAAGAAGAGCTATTTTATAAATATTAGTCAACAAATTGTAAGTATCTTTTAGATCTGTATATAGTTTTCAGCAAGCATTTTTTTTATTAAAGTTATTTTCTTTAGTTTTGTTTTTCACTTTCTTAGGACTTAGATCGGCCAATGGAGCCACTAAACTTGTCGGAGTGGATTAATCCAAACGGATTGTATTAAGTAGACAACCCCGGACTGGATTCACTCCTCCAGTTGACGAGCGGTCAATTTCGCTCGTCAACACCAGCTTCTGTTTGAGATATTCAAATGGTGTCTTGGCTAGGGGTTTAGTAAAGATGGCTACAATTTGTTCTATGGTTGGAATGTAATGGACTTGAACAATCTAATTGGTGACCTGATCTCTCAGAAAATTATATTTTATGGGAATATGCTTGGTCTTGGAGTGGAATACAGGATTCTTGGACACAATAATGGCACTAGTTTTATCACAATGGATTGGGATCGATGTAGCAAATTTTACCTCCAAGTCTGCAAGCATCTGAATCATCCATAATACCTGAGTGCAACAGGTAGCAGCAACAATGTACTCTACCTCTGTTGTTGATAAAGAAATGGAACCCTGCTTTTTAATAAGCCATGCTACTAATGAGTTACCAAGGAAGAATGCTCCTCCACTGGTGCTTTTTCTCTCATCAACACAGTTTTCCCAATTTACATCTGAATAGGTAGTTAACTTTAAGTTCTGATTTCTGGGATACCATAGACTATAATTCATTGTTTCTTTCAAATACCTGAATATCCTTTTGACATATTGCAAATGAATCTATTTAGGTGCATCATGATATCTTCCTACCATTCCTATAGCATGCATTATGTCTGGGCGAGATGTTGTGATGTACAACATGCTTCCTATCATTGATCTATATGATCTTTGATCAACATTAGGTGAGTCATCATGCTTGCTTAATTTACATCCAGTAACCATAGGTGTACCCATAGGTTTAGAATCTTCCATTTGAAACCTTTTCAACATTTCTCTTAGATATTTTTCTTGAGAAATGAACATCCCTTCAGACCTCTGAGTAATTTGTAGACCAAGAAAAAATGGAGGTTCTCCTATCATAGACATTTCAAACTCAGTATCCATGGTAGAAGAAAACCATTGTGCCAATGAATTATTATTACATCCAAAGATGATGTCATCTACATAGACCAATACGATGAGAAGATCTTTATCCTCTATTTTATTATACAGATTGTTGTCAACTGTTCCTCTCTTGAACCCTTTGTCTTTGAGATATGTATCCAGTCTGTGATACCAGGCCTGAGGGGCTTGTTTTAACCCATATAATTATTTCTTCAGCAAATTGGCGTTCTAAATGTTCTTAATATACTTGTTGTTTCATATGATTCTGATCCATGAACAAATTTTATTTGAGAACACGAAGAATTGTAGCATGGACTGTAAGACTTGTGTCAACCTCTTGAACCTTCGAGACCCCTAGCATGTAGGAAAGCACTAATAGGGTTTTGTCTGTAGATTTCTTCAAAAGGAGTGATGTGAGCAGTGGTATGGTAAGATGTGTTATACCACCATTCAACGAGGGGTAACCATTGATCCCACTAATTTTTTCAAACATATGCAAAACATCACAAATATGTTTCCAAACACTTGTTGAAAACTTCTATTTGGCCATCAGTCTAGGGGTGATAAGCAGTAATGAGATGTACGTGTGTTCTGCTGTGACCATGTGCTTAACTCTAAAGTTCTTTCACGATTTTGCCTTACAGTATTTCGACATCCTTGATGTGAGCGTTCTTGACAATTCCACCTCCCGGTCTGCAAAACTATGAAATGGAGTCAAATCAACTTTTCGGTCTTTTACACTTCACAACTTTGGGCTTCCTGTCGTGAGAGTCCTTGACATCTCAAAATCTCGGTGTTCGAACCTCCGGTATGAATTCATTCACATTTCACGATTTTGCATTTTGCGACTTTGGGTTTCGTGACTTCGGGACTCCTGTGATGAAGATTCTTGACTCCTCACTCCTCCAACTCCCGATATCCAAAGTTTCGGTAGATTTTCTTGTTTTGCGATTTTGGGGTTTTGCATTTTGCGACTTCGGGACTCCTACATTGGGGAGTCTCTACTCTTGACTTCTCCATCTCCCGATAACTGAAACTTTGAAATGGAGTCTTTGTTGATGTGCATGTTTCAGGTTTTATGGGTTTCGCATTTTGCGATCCCTGGACTCCTGATGATGAGAGTCCTTGACATCTCTATCTCCCAGTATCTGAAACTTCATCTCCATCTCTCATCTCCCAGTATCTAAAACTTCATCTCCATCTCTCATCACTATTGTACGTGTTTCGGGTTTTCAGGGTTTCGCATTTCGTGATTCCGGGACTCCTGATGATGAGAGTCCTTGACATCTCCATCTCCCGGTATCCGAAACTCCGAAATGGAGTCAGACCACCACTTCGATCTTGCACTTTAAAGGATGTGCAGGTTCTCTAGGATCCAACATTGGTCGGACCACGCACTCATAACTAACGCCCAAGATCTATCCTCCATCTATGCACTCGTCCCTAGTGCACACCTATGCACTGCGTTGATTCCTTTTGAGATGAATTTGTTCCTTTTTTTCCATTGATGCATACACTAATATTGTCATCAATGATAAGAACAATTTGCATGTTAAACATGTCAACAATCCTCTGCACTATCTCTTTCTGCAGCATCTTCCCAAAATACTTCTAGTGCCCGCCTGACACATTCTTCTTGTACTCAAGCCATCATCGTTGTTGTACTTTCCATCAATGACAAGCATAAGCTACCTATAAAACATGCCAACAATCTCCCCCTTTGGCAGTGATGGTAACAAAGGCACCCAGACCTGTTCTTTTCTCCCCCTTTGACATCAATGTAAAAGAAAACATGCTCCCCCTAACTTGTTGCAGTATTTTTAGGAGGTATCAGATATGCAATCAATACAAGACTCCCCCTAATAGGATGGACTCTCTTAGGTGTGATATGTGATGATGCCCAGTTGTTGGCAACAATAATATAATCTCAATTTTTATAGGTTGCCTACACAGGTTTTTAAATTCTCGTTACTCATCACAACCTTTCTCATTAAACGACACTTGTTACTCATCTCTTTTTACGTACCTTCTTTTCAATTTTGATTTCATGACTGTAAGCATGAAAACTCATAGCTGGAATTCATGTTTGATTTCATTAAAGGGTTAATGTTCATATGGTCTGTTGTTGAATTGTCGTATTTCGCTATGAACATGGTTGTTTTCATGGTTATAACCCCTTGGTCTTGAACACACCTTGGTTACATGAGTATTAAACCGTCACCCATTTTGTATTCGACTGATGTTAATGGGGTTTGGATTTATAAAAATTTTGATTCAATTGTTTATTTGACATATTAATTTTGTGATCAAATCGTGGATATGCATACCATTGTTTTCAATTGTTATGATATTTGTGTGTACCATTATGCCGAGGTGTCATTCCAATTACAACGTGGTATTATTCTTTTGCATGGCCTCGATCTACATGAATTCTCTCACACGCATGGAAATTAACGCTCCCGTCTACCATTTCGAGATATCTTTTCATTGCATTGAGGAAACTCAGGGCAATGGCTCTGTGTTTATTTTGTCAAACCCTACCTCCAAACCCCGTGTCGATTCCTTGCTGTTAGCCATGGATCCTGTGGTGAGGATTGAGCCCAACAGTGTCTAGACATTGTTATTATTTGACAATCCCAGAGATGACTTAGAAAGGAATGGCTGGCGTGTGTTCGTTGAAAATTTTGAGGGTTTTAAGTTAACAGTTGCTCAAGAATTTATGTTGACGTTCGACGGTTGCAGAGAAAAAATAGGAGACATCCAGCTTGAGTTAAATGAAGATTTTATTAGCCAAGCCACCGATCTACCAGCTATGGGACAAAAATGGTTCAAAAACTCAAAGGTTGAAGAGGTTCCCTGGTCATTGTTGTTCACCTCAAGGAGGATTACCAGCTGCGACTGAGGTATGCCTGTCTCAGCTTTAAAACCTAGATGGCATGATCTGTTAGCTATTGTGAAATAGTTCGTTACCTATGTGGGGAGATATGGTTTGGTTTTCTTGTATCACTTGCGATTGCTCATGATTTTTATCAATTTCCCCCTGAACATGTCCTATTTTATCCTTCGAAGTCCATAAAAAATGGAAAATCATTTTAAAAGGAAGGAGTCTTATTCTAGCATGTTCCACCATTGTTTGATCAAGATTATTATTATACATCAGCTGAACTTAAATGATCATTGTTGGGATGCTTTTCTGTTACAAAATGGCTTTAGTAGCAATGAGTTAGGACAAGTTGACAAGCCTGTCGTCACAGAAACCCTCGTGAAGCCTACCATCTCTCCTCCATCTCTCTTGCCCTATGATCCTATTTTGGAACCCTCGACCTATCCTGACACTACCCAACCCAACACCCTACTAGATTCGTATCCTAAGGGTGGTGTTAAGGCTATTAAAAAATCCATAAGAAAAAAGTGTAAAGGCAATGTTGATATCAATTATAAGAGTAAAAGGGTCGTTCGTTGGGTTTCACGATGTGCCCAAAATAAACCCAAGCCCTGTACAGACCAAAACGCGATTATGTTAAGCGAGGATTCTGATTCGGAAATTGAAAGATTCCTGACTGAAGAATATCCATATTCGTATGGACTTTGCTCTAATAAACCCTATGATTATGTTACAAACCTTCCACCGTGTCTAAAAGACAATCCCGATTTCCCTAGAATCAAACTCAGTAATGAACCTAGAGGTCAAATGGAAAATTCCCCACCTGTTAACACTATTACTACTAATACACAGTCTATCTAGTCACAATGTAACGAATGTCGATCATGGATCGATAGGTATTACAAAGACGTTCCTTTACTTCAATCTCGACTTAAATCCTTGGAAGACCAGGTGAATTTGCTAACGAAGGAGAATGGAAGACTTCAATCCGTAGCTCAAACCAAAGATAAACAACAAAAAACCATAGGGTTTGTTGTTTTTAAGAACGTGGAAGCAGCGACTGCAATAGTAAATTCAAAGATTGCTTGATTAAGTCGAATCCCTTAATTTGAGGTATGACCTTTTAAAAATAATTTTAGGATGATTTTGTCTTTTTCAAATTAGAATACATGATTTGTTTTCATAGATTACCTTTAGTTTGTTTTGATTGATTCAATAGAATATGATTCTGGTTATAATTATAACTAGCTACATAATCGTGAGATTTTGTAGCTAGTTAGAAAAATTTGAATTACTTGTTTTAATAACTGAAAATGCATCTAAAATCTTTTATTCTTATGTGTTTTCACTAACCTACGATTTCTAAAGGAGATTTGAGGCATTGTTGGCATCTCTCAGCATGCTATATTTATGTTTTTTTAGAATAGGTTGTTAGTTTTTTATATCAAGTAGAATCTTGGAGGTTGCATCCCCCACATATTTTGGAACAAATTACATGTTATCAACAGGAAACGTTTTGATCCTGTAACATATATAAATATGTTTTTTTGTAAATTAAACATCATCACTGCCTAGGAGAAAAACAATATGGATTTATGATTGACAAACTTGAATAGAAATTGATATTTGCACAGCTTTAGCTTCTATATATCATGTTTTTATTCAAGTTATGGTCGTTTCGATTTGTAATTAAATTGTGACTACTTTAGATATCATGGTTTATTGCAGATTGGTGTGATGAAATTTATATGATATCCATGTTTTATGTCCCTTATATATGATATAGTAATTACTCTGTTCAAATTTGAGATTAGAAGATTTATCTTCTTTATTCATTGAACATTTATACACAAATTTTCACAGCATGATTTATCTCAACGTTGCCACTTGTGAAATTATAAAATTGTTGTTACTACATCTCTTATATGTTCTGTCATTAGCATTCAAGCATTATTTCTTCATGTTTACGAGAAGCACTTGTAATATCTGTTGCAGTTTACCTCATCAAACAACAAAATTGGATACTGTACACAGGACAAATAGGAGACGCGATTACAAGTTAGTTTGCTCATTTTATTTTATTAGTTTAATTATTATAGGAATTTCCTGTAATCTAAACACATTTTACTGTTTGTTATATTTTTTTTTCAATTAGACAGTTTCTATTTCATTTCTTGTTTACAAACGTTATAAAAAAGTAAATCAAAAAGACTAAATGATAGTTTTGTTGTCGTTAAATAAATCAATTCATATTTGATTTTCAAAGATTTAGATGAAAATTTGCATTCTGTAAATGTTATACATATATTAGAGATATAATCATTTTGATATATTTTACATATAATAAGTAGAGCTATTTTATAAATATTAGTCAGCAAACTGTAAGTATATTTTAGATCTGTATATAGTTTTCAGCAAGCATTTTTTTTATTAAAGTTATTTTCTTTAGTTTTTTTTTCACTTTCTTAGGACTTAGATCGGCCAATGGAGCTGCTAAACCCATCGGAGTGGATTAATACAAACTCAAACTCCCAGTGTCCAAACCTCCGGAATGAAGTCATTGACATTTCATGATTTGGAATTTCGCGACTTTGGGTTTCCCGACTTCTGGACTCCTTTGATGAAGAGTATTGACTACTGACTCCTCCAACTCCTGGTATCCGAAATTTCGGTAGATTTTCCTGTTTCAGGATTTTGGGGTTTTTCATTTCATGACTTCGGGACTCCTATGTTGAGGAGTCTCTACTCTTGAATTCTCCATCTCCCAGTAACCGAAACTCTGAAATGGAGTCTTTGCTGATGTGCATGTTTCAGTTTTTCTGGGTTTTGCATTTCATGATCCTAGGACTCCTGATGATGAGAGTCCTTGACATATTCATCTCCCAATATCTGAAACTCCATCTCCATATCTCATCTCCCGGTATCTGAAACTTCATCTCCATCTCTCATAACTATTGTTGTACCTATTTTGGGTTTTCAGGGTTTCGCATTTCACGATTCCAGAACTCCTGATGATGAGAGTCCTTGACATCTCCATCTCCCAGTATCTGAAACTCCGAAATGGAGTCAGACCACCGCTTAGATATTGCACTTTAAAGGACGTGTAGGTTCTCCTAGATCCAACGTTGGTCGGACCACGTGCTCAGAACTAATGCCTAAGATCTATCCTCCATCTGCGCGCTCATCCTTGGTGCACACCTATGCACCGCGTTTGACTCTGCGTTGATTCCTCCTTAGATGAATTTGTTCCTATTTTTCCATCGATGCATACACTGATCTTGTAATCAATGATAAGAACAATTTGTCTGTTAAATATGCCAGCAATCCTCTGCACTATCTCTTTCTGCAGCATCTTCCCAAAATACTTCTAGTGCCCACCTGGCACATTCTTCCTGTACTCAAGCCATCATCGTTGTTGTACTTTCCATCAATGAAAAGAATACACTGCCTATAAAACATGCCAACAATCTCCCCCTTTTCCATTGATGGCAACAAAGGCACCCAAATCTGTTCTTTTCTCCCCCTTTGACATCAATGTCAAAGAAAACATGCTCCCCCTGAACTGTTGCAGTATTTTTAGGAGGTATCAGATATTTAATCAATACAAGACTCCCCCTAACAGGATGGACTCTCTTAGGTGTGAGACGGGATGATGCCCAGTTGTTGGAAGCAATAATATAATCTCTATTTGTACAAGCTGCCTACACAGGGTTTTTAAATTCTCATTACTCATCACAACCTTTCTCATTAAATGACACTTGTTACTCGTTGCTTTCTACGTACCTACTTTTCGATTTTGTTGTCATGACTGTAAGAATGAAAACTCACAGCTGGAATTCATGTTTGATTTCATTAAAGGGTTAATGTTCATATGGTCTATTGTCGAATTGTCATATTTCGCTATGAACATGGTTGTTTTCATGGTTATAACCCCTTGGTCTTGAACACGCCTTGGTTACATGAGTATTAAACCGCCACCCATTTTGCATTTGACTAATGATAATGGGGTTTTGATTTATAAAAATTTTGATTCAATTGTTTATTTGACATATTAATTTTGTGATCAAATCGTGGATATGCATACTGTTGTTTTCAACTGTTATGATCTTTGTGTGTACCATTATGTCGAGGTGTCATTCCAAGTACAACATGGTATTATGCTTTTGCATGGCCTCAATCTACATGAATTCTCTCACATGCATGGAAATTAACGCTCTCGTCTACCATTCCGAGCTGTCTTTGCATTGCATTGAGGAAACTCATGGCAATGGCTCTGTGTTTATTCTATCAAACCCTACCTCCAAACCCCGTGTCGATTCCTTGCTGTTAGCCATGGCTCCTGTGGTGAGGATTGAGCCCAACGGTGTCCAGACATTGTTATTATTTGACAATGCCAGAGATGACTTAGAAAGGAATGGTTGGCATGCATTTGTTGAAATGTTTGAGGGTTTTAATTTAACAGTTGCTCAAGAATTCACGTTGATGTTCGACGGTTGCAGAGAAAAAATAGGACACGTCTAGCTTGAGTTAAATGCATATTTTATTATCCAAGCAACCGGTCTACCTGTTGTGGGAAAAAAATGGTTCAAAAACTCAAAGGTTGAAGAGGTTCCTTGGTCATTGTCTTTCACCTCAAGGAGGATTACCAGCTACGACCGAGGTATGCATGTCTTAGCTTTAAAACCTAGATGGCATGATCTGTTAGCTATTGTAAAATAGTTCGTTACGTATAAGGGGAGATATGGTTTAGTTTTCTTGTATCACTTGCGATTGCTCATGAGTTTTATCGATTTCCCCCTGAACATGCCCTATTTTCTCATTCGAAGTCTATACAAAATGGAAAAGTGTTTTAAAAGGTAGAAGTCTGATTCTAGCCTGTTCCACCATTGTTTGATCAAGATTATTATTATACATCAGCTAAAATTAAATGATGATTGTTGGGATGTTTTTCTGTTACGAAATGGTTTTAGTAGCAGTGAGTTAAGACAGGTTGACAAGCCTGTCATCTCATAAACCCTTGTGAATCCTACCATCTCTCCTCCATCGATCTTGCCCTTTGATCATATTTTGGAACCCTCGACCTATCTTGACACTACCCAACCCAACACCCTACCAGATTTGTATCCTAAGGGTGGTGTTAAGGCTATTAAAAAATCCACAAGAAAAAAGTGTAAAGGCAATGTTGATATCAATTATAAGAGTAAAAGGGCCACTCGTTGGGTTTCACGATGTGCCCGAAATAAACCCAATCCCTATGCAGACCAAAACACGATTGTGTTAAGCGAGGATTCTGATTTGGAAATTGAAATATTCCTGACCGAAGAATATCCATATTCGTATGGACTTACATCCGATAAACCCTATGATTATGTTACAAACCTTCCACCGTGAGTAAAAGACAATCCTGATTTCCCTGGAATCAAAATCAGTAATGAACCTAGAGGTCAAATGGAAAATTCCCCACCTGTTAACACTATTACTTCTAATACACACTCTATTCAACTGCAATGTAATGAATGTTGATCATGGATCGATAGGTATTACAAAGATGTGCCTTTACTTCAATCTCGGCTTAAATCCTTGGAAGACTAGGTGAATTTGCTAATGAAGGAGAATGGCAGACTTCAATCCGTAGCTCAAACCAAAGATAAATGACAAAAAACCACAGGGTATATTGTTTTTAAGAGCGTGGAAGTAGCGACTGCAATAGTGAATTCAAAGATTGCTTGATTAAGTCGAATCCCTTAATTTGAGGTATGATTTTTTTAAAATAAGTTTATGATGATTTTTTCTTTTTCAAATTAGAATACATGATTTGTTTCAACAAATTACCTTCAGTTTGTTTTGATTGATTCAATAGAATATGATTCTGGCTATAATTATAACTAGCTACAGAATCATGAGATTCTGTAGCTAGTTAGAAAAATTTGAATTACTTGTTTTAATAACTGAAAATGCATCTGAAATCTTTTATTCTTATGTGTTTTCAGGAACCTACAATTTCTAAAAGAGATTTGAGGCACTGTTGACATCTCTCAGCATGCTATCTTTATGTTGTTTTAGAATAGGCTGTTAGTTTTTTATATCCAGTAGAATCTGGGAGGTTGCATCCCCCACATTTTTTGGAACAAATTAAATGTTATCAACAGGAAACGTTTTGATCTTGTAACCTATATAAATATGTTGTTTTGTAAATTGAAGATCATCGCTGCCTGGGAGAAAAAAACTATGGATTTATGATTGACAGACTTGAATAGAAGTTGATATTTGCATAGCTTTAGCTTCTATATATCATGTTTTTATTCAAGTTATGGTCGTTTCAATTTGTAATTAAATTGTGACTACTTTAGATATCATGGTTTATTGCATATTGGTGTGATGAAATTTATATGATATCCATGTTTTATGTCCCTTATATAAGATACAGTAATTACTCTTTTCAAATTTGAGATTAGAATATTTATCTTCTTTACTCATTGAACATTTATACACAAATTTTCATAGCAGGATTTATCTCAACGTGGCCATTTGTGAAATTATAAAATTGTTGTTACTACATCTCTTATATGTTCTGTCATTATCATTCAAGCATTACTACTTCATGTTTATGAGAAGCACTTGTAAGATCTGTTGCAGTTTACCTCATCAAACAACGAAATTGGATACTGTACACAGGACGAATAGGAGATGCGATTACAGGTTAGTTTGCCTGTTTTATTTTATTAGTTTAATTAATATAGGAATTTCCTGTAATCTAAACACATTTTACTATCTGTTATCTTTGTTTTTCAGTTAGACAGTTTCTATTTCATTTCTTGTTTACAAACGTTATAAAAAAAAAAATCAAAAATACTGAATGATAGTTTTGATGTCGTTAAATAAATCAATTTGTATTCGCTTTTCGCAGATATAGATTAAAATTTGCATTTTGTAAATGTTATACATATATTAGAGATATAATCATTTCGATATATTGTACATATAATAAGTAGAGCTATTTTATAAATATTAGTCAACAAACTGTAAGTATATTTTAGATTTGTATATAGTTTTCAGCAAGCATTTTTTTTATTAAAGTTATTTTCTTTAGTTTTGTTTTTCACTTTCTTAGGACTTAGATCGGCCAATGGAGCTGCTAAAACCATCGGAGTGGATTAATCCAAATGGCTTGGGTTAAGTAGACAACCCCGAACCGGATTCACTCCTCCAGTTGATGAGCGGTCAATTTTGCTCGTCAACAAATGGCACAAGAAGGAGGGCCTGAAAATTATTAATGGCACGAGGTGGTCGTAAGACTCCTCCACCACCTACCCACTCACCTATAGTGACTAGAAGTCATTCAGACAAAAAAATTGTCCCTCAAAAAACAACCACATCAAACGACGATCTACTGATCACAGTTGAACTAGTAACTCCAAATCCTACGGGTGGTGACATACAAGAGATTGTTCGCTAATCTCTCATAAGAACACATAGTGCCTTCACCCATTTAAGACAACCAAACCGACCTTTGTACCAACCATTAGACTTCTCTGATATGAGATAACAACTTGTAGGCATTGACCTTACTTTAAACCCTACAGATCCAATCCTCACTCTTGTAGCAGGAGGATCTGGTATACCACCATCACCACCTCCTTCATCTCCTTCTTCTTCTAGAGAAGAATCCTCTGACGAAGGTAGTTCCTCATCCTAGCCTTCAACACCACCCACACCTATGGCCAACCAGAATAATCTCGCCAGACCCTAGCTCAACCAAGAAGCAATGGCCATACTTGGGCCTCAACATCCCTTACCCAAACACCCAGAGAAATGGTTCCCTAAATTCGACCTGGACTCTAAACAGATCATCGAAGATCACATCAAAAAGTTTATGTTAGCCATTAGACTCCGTAGTGTCGAGCACAAAGACGTATTCTGTAGATTGTTTCCCTACACCTTTGAGGGCAATGCCTCTACCTGGTACTTTGCCCAACATCCCCACACCATCGTGTCATGGGAGAAGTTTGAATCCTGTTTTCTTGAGAAGTTTGGAGATGACAAGTCTCTGGAATTTCTATTCATGGAGCTTTCTAGTTTAAGAATGAACCCCAAAGAGAATATCAAAGACTTTAATCAAAGGTTCTTGACACTAAAGAATCGAATCCCTATGGATTCGATGCCCATCGAGAATCTTATCATAGCATATTATACAAAATCCTTACATCAAAGCATAGCCATTTGGGTAAAGAGATCCAAGAAATCCACATTGTTAGAATCCTTCGAAGAGGTCAGTCAGATCGAGAAAGACATCCTCAGCTTAAAAGACACTACTAGCAATGAAATAGATACTAGTTCATCTTCCAAAAAGAAAATTGAAATCCTCCCTAGACCATCCCAAAATAAAGCCCAACCTGAAAGCTCAGATTTAGAAAACTTACAGAAAGTCATTCAAAAAATGTCCAATCAAGTTATAGATTTGAAAAGGATGGCCGAAGAAGCTTCTTCAAGCAAAGGGACTTACAAACCCCTATTTAGGAAGCCTTTTCCCACCAACCAACCTAATTCAAATACTGAAGGACTAAATCTAGAAAGCCTGCAATTCGCTATTCAAACGATTCTAGAAGCACAGGATAACTTGATGCCTCCTGAAATCCCAGAGGAAGTAGATGAACAAGAGATAGTAGAAGAAGATGAATCCTCTCCAAACATTTTTGGACATTTTTCGGATAGTATTTTTCAAGCTAATTTCGAAACAGTTCATCCTTACAATACTAGGAGTAAGATAGCAAACAAGTCTTCTTTTGAAATCACTACGACTTTTCCTTCAAAACAGTCTAAATCAACTGAGACTAAAAAAAATTCAGTAAACCTAATCCTAGATTATGATTTGGTTGAATATCTAAAAAAGCTCAGGGCTAATATTTTTGTTTATGAATTATTAAAATTTCCTTTTCTTATGCAAAAAATGCTACAAAATATTGCAGAGAACAGTAAAAATGGTAATCCAAGCAGTAACAAAGGTGTTCAGAACAACCCCAAAGTTCCTCAGAAGGCCTCCGCCAAAACTACTTCTGATTCTCATGAGAAAATAAACCTTCCTATAAATAATGTAACAAATGTAGATAAATTAGTTTTAGAGGCCGCGAGTAAAAAACAAGCTTCCACCATTAGTACTCGCAGAAATGTCCCTCCATTTTTCTTAACTTTTGGAATCTTCAACAGGAATGTGCACAACTGTATGGTAGATTCAGGAGCGTCATCTAACGTAATGCCTTGATCTGTGTGTCAAAAGATTAATGTCGAAGTTCAACCATCCACCTTGAAGATCATCCATCTTGATCAAACTAGTGTTAAAGTTATAGGTGAATTGAGAAATGTGCTTATAAGATTGTCATCTAACCCTAAAGTTCATCAAGTGATTGATATTATTGTTGTAGATATCCCATAAGTTTATGGTTTGTTTTTAAGAAGAGACTGGTCAAAACAGCTACACGGCTATTTTGCGATGGATTGGTCTCACTTGTGGCTACCCGAGAATGGAAATCCCAACAGAATCAAGGTAAATCATGAACGTTACCTAAAGTTCACAGTGATGGATTTAAATGATCCCAATGAACCATTCACACCTTTTGTTGATTCACCCGAAATATTGGGGATGGATACCTTTTTCGGCAATTTCATGGCCGAAACTTCCACTATCACTAACCTAGAACAACATTCTGAAATTTTGACATATACATAGCCAACACCTTCTACCTAGTGGTCACATTCAATCGACAACAATCAAATATGGTCTCTTTACTTTGACGGGTCAAAATCCAAGGAAGGAGTTGGTGCAGGCTGCGTGATTATTGATCCAACAGGTAACAAGACCCTGATTGTGTGCAGGTTAGAGTTCGAATGTACTAAAAACACAACAGAATATGAGGCATTATTGTAAGGCCTCGGGAAAGCATTAGATATTAACTTTCAAAATTTGACTGTCTTTGGTTATTTGGAAATTGTGGTTAGACAGGTAAAAAATTCTATCCACTGTTTATCCCCGCACCTTAAAAGATACCAATCTGAGGTATGGAATTTGATGAATATGTTTGTTGCATTTAACATAAATTATATTCCTAGATTGAATAATTCGGAAGTTTATTTGTTAGCTAACATAGCTTCGAAACTTTTCCCTGCAGAAGGCTTATCTCTGAATGCATTCCCCGTCAAACTGTTTTTCAGACCGTCCATCCTCGACAACATCACGAATTGGAGAGTCTTTGATGATGATCAACAGATTATAAGTTTCCTACATATGGAAGAAACTTTCCAAGGCGCAGTAATCGACGAAGGTACTCATGATGAAAATCTTCGTGACTTTACGGTAATACCAGATCCAAGATCTCCTGAATCTTCATCAGACACGATAAATTATATCCCGAAATCTATAGTTAGATTAGAAAAAATTTATGATCTTCACGACAAGTTCAAAAAATCAGTGAACTGTAAAACGAATAGTTCATTTTTAACGCATGAAAAAATAAACTTGGGAACTAAAGACAACCCACAGTGCATTAATTTAGGGGTGGGATGTTCTGAACAAGAAAAGCAGTGTTTATTAAATTGTTTAAGGAATTCAAAGATGTTTTTTCTTGGATGTACAATGACCTAAAAACCTTTGATCCTAACATCATACAACACGTTATTCCTATGAAACCCCAAACCCAACCTTTTCAACAAAGGTTAAGGAAAATGCACCCAAAACTCGAACCAACTGTCAAGAGGGAATTAAATAAACTCTTGAATGCTAAGATAATCTTCCCAGTTAGGCACACACAATGGGTCTCTAATCTTGTCCCGATCTGAAAGAAGAGTGGTGAAATCCAACTATGTGTTGATTTCTGAAATCTTAATCGAGCGTCTGATAAAGACAACTACACTGTCCCACCCATGGAACATATCCTTCAACAGGTATCTGGTTCTGAAAGATTATCCTGACTAGATGGTTTTTTAGGGTATAACCAAGTCCTAATGTCCCCTCTAGACCAACTTAAAACCACCTTCCACACTCCATGGGGAACCTACGCTTATAGGAAGATGCCCTTTGGACTCATAAATGTCGGTGCCACTTTCCAAAGAGTGATGGACATCGCTTTCTGAGGCTTAATCAATCAATCTGTCGTATTTTACCTGGATGACGTTACTATCTTCTTGAAAAACAAAGAAGATCATCTATCTCATTTAAGATCCGTTCTACAACGATGTCGTAAGTACGACATTTCTTTGAATCCTAAAAAATCTATCTTCGCAGTAGAACAAGGTAAACTCTTAGGATTTATTGTATCAAGCGAAGGGATGATTATCGACCCTAAAAGGACTCAATTCATTTTGAAACTCCCCCCTCCCTCGTCAAAAAAGTCTATGCAATCTTTCTTAGGTCAGATAAACTTTGTTAGGAGATTCATCCCCAGCTTTTCAGAAATGGTGAGACCATTACAAAACCTAATAAAAAAGGATGTACAATACCATTGGGGACCTTTATAAAACTAGGCTTTTAATTCAATAAAAAAGGCCATAATAGACGCTCCTTCTCTAATGATCCCCGACTTTTCGCAATACTTCACCCTCTACACGTTCGCTTCTGACCATTCTTACACCGTTGTCTTAACTCAAAAAAAATGTCGAAAACAATGAAGTCCCAATTGCCTTTATGAGCTCAGCCTTCAAAGGGGAAGAACTTGATTACCCAGCAGCAGATCAACAAGCCTATGCTATTTTTAAAACAGTAAATCACTTCCGATCTTATCTTTTGAAATCTAGGACAAAAATCATTGTCCCTTACCCGGCTGTCATAAATCTGTTAGTACAGAAATAACTAGGCGAAAAAAGGGCAAATTGGGTCACAACCTTGCAAGAGTATGACATAGAAATCACCCCAAAAAAAATAGTAAGAGTTCAAGGGTTATGCAAGCTAGTCGTTGACTCAGTTGCACGACGACAAGAGTAAAATGATATCTCATCTCCAGAACAACACTATCAAAATCTAATCTGTTGTGCACAAAACCCTATTAGTCCCTGGTATGATGATATAAAATTTTGTCTTGAAAATGAGTCAGCCCCCCATCACCTGGACCCCACAAAAATAAGAGCACTAAGATTAAAATATGCTTCCTTTCAGCTGATTAATGGTATTCTATTTCTTCAAAATTTTGATGGAGTACTAATGCGTTGTCTTGAAAAAGATGAAGCGGAAAAGGTCTTATTGGAATTGCACGTAGGAGAATCTAGTGGGCATTTTGGTGGAGATACCACTGCCCATAAATTATTAAGGGAAGGTTACTACTGGCCTAAACTTTTTAAATATGCTCATTCTTTGTGTCGCAAGTGTGTAATTTGTCAAAAAGCATCTAGACGGATACATAAACCAACCGTCCCTCTGCAACCAGTTTCAGTAGACTCCCCTTTTCAGCAGTGGGGTCTAGATATTATATGTCCAATCAATCCACCATCCTCACAACAACATAAGTATATCATAAAATCCATAGATTACTTCACCAGTTGGTCCGAGGCTGCCCCATTAAAAGCTGTAAATACCAACCAGGTAATATCTTTTTTGAATTCGAATATTATTACTCATTTTGGTATCCCTGATTGCCTGGTGTTTGATAATGCTTCCTATTTTTTGTCTCTTGAGATGAGTGATTTCTCTCTAGAAAAAGGAATTAAATTAAAGTATTTTTCCAACTATTACCCCTAAGGCAATGGATTGGCATAATCGACTAATAAAAATCTGATCAAAATTATCAAGAGAACAGTCTCTGAAAATCATAAAAATTGGCATAACGCATTGTTAAACGCAATCTGGGCTGATAGAGTGACTCCAAAAACTGTTGTGGGTAACTCACCTTCTTCCTCATTTACAGCAGAGAGGCAATTCTACCACCACATATCCACCTTCCCTCTCTGCATCTATCGTAGAAAATACAAGAAGAGGATTGTCCCCCTTTGGAGAATCGAATCAACGCTTTGTTAAAATTAGAATAAGTGAGGGCCCAAGCGAAACGGAAATTGGATCAACATCAACTCATTGTTAAAAGCTGGTTTGATTCCAATTCTACCTATGACAGAAATTTTGAGGTAGGTGACCTTGTCCTAAAATGGGACAAACCGCATGAGGGAAAAGGAGAGCATACAAAGTTTCAGAACTTGTGGCTAGGACCTTTCTTGATTGCTGAGAAATTGGGGCCCAGTTCCTTTCGACTACATAATTTAGAGGGATAGCCAAATGCCTATCCAGTGAATGGTCAAGCTCTAAAAAGGTATTTCGCCTGATGGCACTCCCATGTACACTGTGTAAATATTTGTGTTCTACTTGCTTTTTGTTTTTCTTTGCTGGTTTGTTTTGATTTTTCCCTTATGTTTACCATTTTTTCTTTTGATGCACATACCTACACCATAAATTGTTTCAGACAAAGAGAACAGAAAAATTTCTCCTCTGAAATGACTACTGAAGGTTGTTTAAACATCAATTATGATATTTTTCTGAAGTTTGCAGTCATGTTAAAGAAAGATTATTGTTTGAAAAGCATTTATCGATTTCAATCTGTAACTGAAGCTATTCACGATCATCCATAAAAATTCTTCTTACGCTATCTCTGTTCCTTAAGAGAACAACTCAGAGATGTCTCCTTGCCCTTGAAAGTCAGTTTATTAACAAACTATCTCTAGATCTTAATGAAGGACAGTTAAAAAAATATATATATATTCCTCAAGGTCTGTAATTTACTAAAATATTTTCAAAAATTAGGATTTTCAGTGTCACCCCGCTCTATTGAATATATTTAAAACTAAATAAACCTTCAGAGAGCTGTGGGAAGTGCTTGTAAACCCACCGGGATACTGAACAGGTCTACTGGCAGTGGGTAAATGCATACATGATGCCAAGATAACTTTGTCGGGGTACTGAATAGGCCCGTTGGTAGCGAAGCAATGTCAAGTATATGAAAATTCTCAGATATGGAAGATTTTGACCTTAAATGTCCTTCATTGTGATCTAGAACTTCTTGGCAGGATACAGATATCGAAGTGGGTTAAATGGCATCCCTATCGAGGCTATGGACACCTGCTGGCAGCAGCAGCTCTGTCAACAGTATTGAAGATTTTAACTTTAATATCGTGACTCTCTTTTGTCAAGATTGTCATCAGTTTTCATCTTTTAAAATAACAAGAAATCCGAAACTAGAATGTTTTATAATTGATAATGATGTTCAAAAAGTTTCTTAGTCGTTTTTGATTTGAATTTTTTTTTCTGATTATCCTAATCTGGACTCGTTCATTTGGCAGAGATAACTACTTCTACTGGTGTGTCACCATTATTGGCAGCAATAATATAATCTCTATTTTTACAAGCTGCCCACACAGGGTTTTTAAATTCTCATTACTCATCACAACCTTTCTCATTAAATGACACTTGTTACTCATCGCTTTCTACGTACCTGCTTTTTTATTTTGTTTTCATGACTGTAAGTATGAAAACTCACAGCTGGAATTCATGTTTGATTTCATTAAAGGGTTAATGTTCATATGGTCTATTGTCGAATTGTCGTATTTCGCTATGAACATGGTTGTTTTCATGGTTATAACCCCTTGGTCTTGAACACGCCTTGGTTACATGAGTATTAAACCACCACCCATTTTGCATTCGACTAATGTTAATGGGGTTTTGATTTATAAAATTTTTGATTCAATTGTTTATTTGACATATTAATTTTGTGATCAAATTGTGGATATGCATATTGTTGTTTTCAATTGTTATGATCTTTGTGTGTACCATTATGTCGAGGTGTCATTCCAAGTACAGTGTGGTATTATTCTTTTGCATGGCCTCGATCTACATGAATTCTCTCACACGCATGGCAATTAACGCTCCCGTCTACCATTTCGAGTTGTCTTTGCATTGCATTGAGGAAACTCATGGCAATGGCTCTGTGTTTATTCTGTCAAACCCTACCTCCAAACCCCATGTTGATTCCTTATTGTTAGCCATGGCTCCTATGGTGAGGATTGATCCCAACGGTGTCCAGACATTGTTATTATTTGACAATGCCAGAGATCACTTAGAAAGGAATGGCTGGCATGCGTTTGTTGAAAAGTTCAAGGGTTTTAATTTAACAGTTGCTCAAGAATTCGCGTTCACGTTCGACGGTTGTAGAGAAAAAATAGGAGATGTCCAGCTTGAGTTAAATGAACATTTTATTATCCAAGCCACTGGTCTACCAGCTGTGGGACACAAATTGTTCAAAAACTCAAAGGTTGAAGAGGTTCCCTGGTCATTGTTGTTCACCTCAAGGAGGATTACCAACTGCAAACAAGGTATGCCTATCTCATCTTTAAAACCTAGATGGCATGATCTGTTAGCTATTGTGAAATAGTTCGTTACCTGTGAGGGGAGATATGGTTTGGTTTTCTTGTATCACTTGCGATTTCTCATGAGTTTTATCAATTTCCCCCTGAACATGCCCTATTTTCTCCTTCGAAGTCTATACAAAATGGCAAAGCATTTTAAAAGGAAGAAGTATGATTCTAGCCTGTTCCACCATTATTTGATCAAGATTATTATTATACATCAGTTGAAATTAAACGATGATTGTTGGGATGCTTTTCTGTTACGAAATGGTTTTAGTAGAAATGAGTTAGGATAGGTTGACAAGCCTGTCATCACAGAAACCCTCGTGAAGCCTACCATATCTCCTCCATCGCTCTTTCCCTGTGATCCTATTTTGGAACCCTTGACCTATCCTGACACTACAAAACCCAACACCCTACCAGATTCGTATCCTAAGGGTGGTGTTAAGGCTGTTAAAAAATTCGCAAGAAAAAAGGGTAAAGGCAATGTTGATATCAATTATAAGAGTAAAAGGGCCGCTTGTTGGGTTTCACGATGTGCCCAAAATAAACCCAAGCCCTGTGTAGACCAAAATGTGATTGTGTTAAGCGAGGATTCTGATTCAGAAATTGAAAGATTCATGACCGAAGAATATCCATATTTGTATGGAATTTCCTCTGATAAACCCTATGATTATGTTACAAACCTTCCACTGTGTCTAAAAGACAATCCCGATTTCCATGAAATCAAACTTAGTAATGAACCTACATGTCAAATGGAAAACTCCCCACCTGTTAACACTATTATTTCTAATACACAGTCTATCCAACCGCAATGTAACGAATGTCGATCATGGATCGATAGGTATTACAAAGATGTGCCTTTACTTCAATCTTGGCTTAAAACCTTGGAAGACCAGGTGAATTTTCTAATGAAGGAGAATGGCAGACTTCAATCTGTATCTCAAACCAAAGATAAACGACAAAAAACCATAGGGTCTGTTGTTTTTAAGAACGTGGAAGTAGCGACTGCAATAGTAAATTCATAGATTGCTTGATTAAGTCGAATCCCTTAATTTGAGGTATGATTTTTTTTAAATACGTTTAGGATGATTTTGTCTTTTTCAAATTAGAATACATGATTTTTTTGCACAGATTACCTTTAGTTTGTTTTGATTGATTCAATAGAATATGATTATGGTTATAATTATAACTAGATACAGAATCGTGAGATTATGTAGCTAGTTAGAAAAATTCGAATTACTTGTTTTAATAACTGAAAATGCATTTGAAATCGTTTATTCTTATGTGTTTTCAGGAACCTACGATTTATAAAGGAGATTTGAGGCACTGTTGGCATCTCTTAGCATGCTATCTTTATGTTGTTTTAGAATAGGGTGTTAGTTTTTGATATCAAGTAGAATCTGGGAGGTTGCATCCCCCACATTGTTTTGAACAAATTAGATGTTATCAACAGGAAACGTTTTGATCCTGTAACCTATATAAATATGTTGTTTTGTAAACTGAAGATCATCGCTACCTGGGAGAAAAAAACTATGGATTTATGATTGACAAACTTGAATAGAAGTTGATATTTGCACAACTTTAGCTTCTATATATCATGTTTTTATTCAAGTTATGGTCATTTTGATTTGTAATTAAATTGTGACTACTTTAGATATCATGGTTTATTGCATATTGGTGTGATGAAATTTATATTATATCCATGTTTTATGTCCCTTATATAAGATACAATAATTACTCTGTTCAAATTTGAGATTAGAAGCTTTATCTTCTTTATTCATTGAACATTTATACACAAATTTTCACAGCAGGATTTATCTCAACGTGGCCATTTGTGAAATTATAAAATTGTTATTACTACATCTCTTATATATTCTATCATTAGCATTCAAGAATTATTGCTTCATGTTTACGAGAAGCACTTGTAAGATCTGTTGCGGTTGACCTTATCAAACAGCGAAATTGGATACTATACACAGGACATATAGGAGATGCGGTTACAGGTTAGTTTGCCCGTTTTATTTTATTAGTTTAATTAATATAGGAATTTCCTGTAATATAAACACATTTTACTGCTTGTTATCTTTTTTTTTCAATTAGACAGTTCCTATTTCATTTCTTGTTTACAAACATTATAAAAAAATAAATCAAAAAGACTAAATGATAGTTTTTTTGTCGTTAAATAAATCAATTCATATTCAATTTTCGCAGATTTAGATTAAAATTTACATTCTGTAAATGTTATACATATATTATTGATATAATCATTTAGATATATTGTACATATAATAAGTAGAGCTACTTTATAAATATTAGTCAGCAAACTGTAAGTATATTTTAGATCTGTATATGGTTTTCAGCAAGCATTTTTTTTATTAAAGTTATTTTCTTTAGTTTTTTTTTTCACTTTGTTAGGACTTAGATCGGCCAATGGAGCTGCTAAACCCATCAGAGTGCATTAATCCAAACATCTTGGGTTAAGTAGACAACCCCGGACAGGATTCACTCCTCCAGTTGACGAGCGGTCAATTTCACCCGTCAACACCAACTTCTGTCTGAGATATTCAAATGGTGTCTTGGCTAGGGGTTTAGTAAAGATGTCTACAATTTGTTTTGTGGTTGGAATGTAATGGACCTGAACAATTTGATTGGTGAACTTCTCTCTCAGAAAATGATATTTTATTTGAATATGCTTGGTATTGTAGTGGAATACAAGATTCTTGGACACACTGATGGCACTAGTGTTATCACAATGGATTGGGATCGGTGCAACACATTTTACCTCCATGTCGGCAAGCATATGAATCATCCATAATACCTGAGTGTAATAGGTAGCAACAACAATGTACTCTGCCTCTATAGTTGATAAAGAAATGGAACCCTGCTTTTTTCTAAGCCATGCTACTAATGAGTCACCAAGGAAGAATGTTCCTCCACTTGTGTTTTTTCTCTCATCAACACAGTTTGCCCAATCTGCATCTGAATAGGTAGTTAACTGAAAGTTCTGATTTCTGGGATACCACAGACTATAAGTCATTGTTTCTTTCAAATACCTGAATATCCTTTTGACATCTTGCAAATGAATCTGTTTAGGTGCATCATGATATCTTCCTACCATTCCTATAGCATGCATTTTGTCTGGGCAAGATGTTGTGATGTACAACAGGTCACCTATCATAGATCTATATGATCTTTGATCAACATCAGGTGAGTCATCATCCTTGCTTAATTTACTTCTAGTAACCATAGGTGTACCCATAGGTTTAGAATCTTCTATTTGAAACCTTTTCAACATTTCTCTTAGATATTTTTCTTGAGAAATGAACATCCCTTCAGACCTATGAGTAATTTGCAAACCAAGAAAAAATGGAAGTTCTCCTATCATAGACATTTCAAAATCAGACTCCATGGTAGAAGCAAACCATTTTTCCAATGAATTCTTATTACATCTGAAGATGATGTCATCTACATAGACCAAAACGATGAGCAGATCATTATCCTCTATTTTAATATACATATTGTTGTCAATTGTTCCTCTCTTGAACCCTTTGTCTTTGAGATACATATCCAGTCGGTGATACTAGGCTCGAGGGGCTTGTTTTAACCCATATAAAGATTTCTTCAGCTTGCATACTAAGTCAGGGTTATCAAACAGTTTGAAACCCTCTGGTTGTTCCATATAGACTTCTTCACTTAAATATCCATTTAGAAAATCTGACTTGAAATCCATTTGATAGACTTTAAACCTTTTATGACAAGTGTTACCCATGATTTTGGTCACCATGATGATGTATTGATGATGGTGTACTCAGGCTCTTCATAAGAACTTTCTCCTGAGAAAAGTTACTTTCATCTCTTTCTAGAAATCTCATTTTTCAAGGAGGTTCATAGGCTGCTAATACATTTGGGTGTGAGAATGCATGTTTCTCGCAGGATGCTTTAAGCTAGGGTGTGAACTTCTCACACTGTGGTGAATAGCTAGGGTGCGAACTCTTCCTAAAGCATGGAAAAAAGATGAATTCTTGATGCTTCTAGAAGGGAATCTTCTAGAAGAATGGGTTGGAATTCGAACGATTATCTTTGTATTGGATTCCCTGATATTTTGGGATCATTCTTATACAAGTAACTAATTCATTCTCTCTTATATATTGAGGGAATTCTCATGGAAAAGGTTAAGCAAGATTCATTGGAGACTTGGTGAAAGAATTGTGTGAAGGACTTAGTTGAACAACAACTTGGAGACTCTAGCAAGTTTATCAAGAGGATATGATCTTCTTCATACAAGGATTGAGCAAGTGTGTGTGTTGGAACCAAGAGCCATCGAAAGGAATTATGCAACATCAAGTCTCAGGTTGCAATATTTACTTTCAATTAATATGATATAGTGGCATGTCCCTTTCCCATAAAGCTATTTCCACTTTATTGTGTAATTCCTTGATCATACACATAGGTTGACTGTTGAATATATTGAGCTATCATCACTTTGGTTGGTTTGTGTTGTCTTGGTCTTGACCTCACGAGAGCACCGGAGCAAAGAAGGAGCAACAGAGACCCTAGGAAGCGATATAAAGGTATATTACTTGTTCCTTCCTACTAGTTGATTCAATGGTCAAAACTTAGGGAAAGAGTCATGTCCTGTCCTATTTTGTTCGAGATCCAGGTGGATCTAGGGAGATCAGTTAGTGTCTACACCTACCAATTAGTTCGATAACAAAATTGGTGACTCCACTGGGGAGCAATCCCATTTTCTTTGTGGATTTTGGTGTTTTTCCATGGCCATTTTCTCTGGTTTTACTTTTCTCCTTGCCTATCAATCTCTGAGTCTTCAGGATATCTTGATAGACCCTCTGGGTCCAGAGGCCTTTTTAAATTTTCTTTCATTTTCCAAAAAATTGATTATGTTCAGACATTCTCGCGTTGCACTTCACTGTAGCCTGCGAGAATCCATAGATCTCGCATCTTGCCTTTAGGTTCAGTGTGAGGTTCTCGCACCCTACTCAAGGGTCACCTGTAAGAATCATTGATTCTCGCACTGTGTAGTATTACCAGCCTGCAAACTCATTTTTTCAAAATTTTGGATTTGAGTTTTGGCATCTTCAACTGCCCAAACCAGTCTAGGTGCCTCATATGAGTTTCTTGGACCATTGATTGATGTCTTTCTTGTATTCCTTTGTGTGCATGAACAGTCTTAGGATTTCAAGGCTCTTCTGGTCATTTTTGTCTTGACTTTCATTTCTTGACTTTTCTTGGCAAAACCATACTCTCTGATTTTGGAATCTGAGTGTGTTTGATTAGTTAAGGACCGTTGATCAATTGAAAGTTGAGTTTCTTGGTCTTTATCATTTTCTTATTGTTTGACAGATCATTTTTCTTATGCGATTGAAAAGACTATATTGGTTTGCTTTTTATTTTTGTTTTCATTGAAAGAGTGGATTGAGTTATTATTATTGCTTGTTCATTGGTTTTTTATTTTCTGTACTCTCATTGGCATAGTGAGGGTCCTTTTTGAAAAGTGAACAAAGTTTTTCTTTCAAAAAATATTTTTCGTCTTCGAAAATATTGAAAATCAATTGTTGAAATTATTGAAAAAGACACAATAGAGAATCGTTATTGATGTGTGATTTGTTGCATTTACATTTTAAAGGAAATTTTGCATTGAAGTTCAAGGTGGATCTGGAAAACTTTCTCTTTCCCTCCCATACATAGGATTCATTGAACGAAAAGTGATATATTTCATTCTCATCCATGCATTGTTGGTTCAGATTCATACAACATAAGTTTCACCTCCGTTTCCTTTGAGTAAACAACAACTCTTAATAACACTACACAATCATAAAATTTATCTAGTAACTCTTTTCTAGGGCTCTCTTACACCAACATTTATCTAGGCTAGCGCTTTGGAGTAGGAAGAGAGATACACTCTCCAAAAGAACAAAACACATAATCGCATATTGTGTTAGGGAGTGTTAAATTCCATTTGCAACATCTTGTCCTGGGAATCCCTTCTTACACAAGGGTCAAGCACGAGGTCGCATTGATATTAGCAAAGTTACTCACCCTGCTTTGTTGATATCAGTGTAGAGATTGCACGTATTACGGGGATCACTCGGAGGTACACCCACAATGATGAGTGGAAGCCTTTTGAGTTGATTTCGAGCTAGATACCCTGCCCTTGTGTGTGGATCGGACTGTTGACTGTTCCCCCGAGCTTTATTGTTGTTGGTGGTGACCTTAGTGGCATGTCTTTCTAGGTTCTTACCTGAGGTGACTGTGGAGGGGAAAGTCTTCACGGTACCTGGAATTGACGTTGACCAAACTCACTCGGGCTCCTTGGAGGGTATACCCATGATTATGTGTGGGAGCTTGCACCAGGGTGTAAGTCCATTAAGCAGGTCATCAACATAATTTTTCCAGCCTAGCCCAGCCCCTTCTCATCTCGTTGTTGCGACGTTGGATTTCATCACCAACTAGTGGCTTCGAAATTAGAAGGTCTTGTTTGTTTGGTGTTGCTTCCTAGATTTTTTTTACTAGCACGTGTTCTTTGTTTCTCAAAGTTGACCATAGGATTTTATTCGCGAAGTTTGTCACTCGTTTACAATAGGTCCTCCACATCGTTCACGTAGAATGCAAGGTTTATCTCCAGAGCATCTGGAAGGTTTGAAACCCTTGCCTACCAGCATACCTAGAGGCTCTCCTCGGCAGAGTGAAGTCCCAGTCATCACCACCCCATAAGTGGAATGCACTGACTCTCTAGAACCTTTTCACATTACAAACACTTGAGAGTACTTTTGACTTCACCCCGATTCCGAGAGACGTTTTATGCGAGCAAACTCTTCTGGAGACTTAATTGTTGTGTATTCCAGATCTCCGACTAGACCTAGGGACCAAGATCCTTTTTGGTCTACGGGCATTTTTTGACAGGACCTTTTTCATCCAGGTTCACCTGTCATTTTCAAAATCAACCCACCTATGATTTCCGAAATCTCTAGTACAGAGACCGAACCGGTGACTACCTCTTATCACTTTACCGTCCCTACCAAAATGGCCCATCTTTCAGCTACTACAAGTGTTCCCATCGGGTTTACTGCGGTTAGTCTTTCTCCCATCAACACATCATGAATTCCCAACGTCACTCCGACACTACCACCTGGATATCGTGCGTTGAATGCTTCCATTCCTACTCCTGCGCAAACTCCATTCGGCTCTCCTAGTGGTCCTTCTTCTTCTGGGAACTTTCTTCCTGGTTTTGTTCTAACACTCCCTCAATTTCCATTTTGAGGACCTTCTTCGTCTTCTACTGGCAATCCTAATCCTATTGGAACTATTCCGTCATTCACTCCAACTTATCAGTTTCTGGTTGGTGCCCAATCTCATCAAGGTAGTATCACTCAACCCCCTCTCAGTTGGCAACTTCCAATTGGAACACCACCTTCGATGGGAGGACCGACCCCACCTTATGGGAAAAACATACCTCCATCCTTGACCCATTATTGGAATCAGTTGATCCAAAATCCTCCTCAATCGACTAGGGGGCAGTAGTTTTCAGTTGTGTCTATAACACCCCCTAGCATGGGCCAACCATATCCAGGTTTGTTTAATCCCATTTGGGGGACAAATGCTTAAACTCAAGCCCCTGTTCCAGGGTATAATCCAATGAGCTACTATCTTGTACAACCACCACCGAATATGCTTGGATCTTCACATTATATGCAGACTGCTTATGGTCCTACTGGTTTGCCGATAGGGCTTCCGTCCCAAAGCCACTAGTTCATGCAAGTGAATCGACAATTACCCTTTCTTCCCACTTTGGATCTTCCGAATTTGTCAAGTATTTTAAATGATCCTATTCGTCACTCTCCCCAATGGCCTATTATACCAGCCAAGCTTCCATCGGACATTCCTAAATTCAAAATGTCATTAAGTCTAGTTGAATCCACCTATCAGGCCATTCAATAAGCAACACCTTCTACCCCTTCTCTTGATAAGTTATCTCCCGATCCTTTTCATGTTATTTTTCCCACTGACAAGATGATCATGTCTGTCATGGAGGACACCCCTTGGGATGATGGGCATCATTGTTCCATCCTTTTTCTAGAGAAACATACTCTTGAGAACTACCAACGGATTTCGACCCCGTCGACTGTTGTCGTCATCTCGACCATTCTTGACTCTACACACGATGCGTTTGCTAAAGGGAACTTAAGAAATATCTCACCCACGATTCCCATTGACATATCCATCAAACCTGGAATTGTCAAACATGTCCATATTGGAGCTTCGTGTTCCCTTAACGAAATAGTCACCTATACGTCCCTGTTCAAAGAGTTTCATGACATCTTCGCCTGGAGATACAAAGAAATGTCGGGTATTGACCCTGAGATTGTGATACATGAGGTTAAGACATATCCTAACGCTAAACTCATCCAATAATGCCTTCGTCCAGTTCACCCATGTAAAATGGTTGCTATAAAGCTCGAAGTCGAGAAACTTATGAAAGCCGGCTTTATTTATCTGGTGGCTCTCATAGACTGGGTTTCCAATCTTGTCTCGATTGACAAGAAACAAGGCACAATTTGTGTATGTGTTGATTATAGGGATATCAACAAATCTTGTCCAAAAGACAACTTTCCTACCCTTTTAGTTGATCAGATTGTCGATGACTGCACCGGAAGTGAAATCTTCTCTCTCATGGATGGTTTCTATGGATATAGTCAAATTAACATCATTCTCGAGGATCAACATAAGACTACTTTTATTTGTCCTTGGGGTACTTTTGCCTATCGGAAACTTCCTTGCGGTCTTAAGAATGTTGGTGCAACTTTTAAACGCGCTATGTCTTATGCTTTTCATGATATCATGCACATCGTTCAACCATATTTGGCCAATTTACCCACTCATTCTATGTGCAGAGTCGATCACCCAACCCACCTCCGAGCCATTTTCGTTCGCTATCGGTTCTACCGTATACGTTTAAATCATCATAAGTGCATTTTCTGTATAGAATCTAGACGTCTTCTAGGTTTTATCGTTTTGTGTCAAGGGATCCGGGTGTATCCTTTAAAGGTTGAGGTGATCCTTAATATCCCTCCTCCTTCTACACTTCACCAGTTGCAAAGTTTGTAGGGCAAAGCAAACTTTCTTCATCGTTTTATCCCCAATTACTCTGAGATAACTCGTGGACTTACGCGGCTATTAAAAAAGGATTCTGAATTCGTCTGGGATACCATTTCCAACAATTCTTTTGAATCTTTGAAGTTGTCCCTAACGTGAGCTCCACTTCTCTTTCCCCTCGATTACAGTCGTGATTATTTCCTTTATATTGCTGCCTCAGAGTACCCTATTGGCATGGTTCTCATCCAAGAGAACGATGATCACGATGAACATGTTATTTACTACTTGAGTCAAAGTCTCACACCGACTAAAATCAAGTATCAACATGTTGAGAAACTGGCCTTAGCTTTCGTTCAAGCCATCCAATGCTTCCGGCACTATATTCTCTCACGCAGGACTACAATGATTTCTCATTGCAACCCTATGCAACACATTTTGACATGTCAATTGCTAGGGGGAAAATACTCCAAATGGATTGTGATACTCTAGGATTTTGACTTGGAATTTGACTGTGCCAAGTCCAAGAAGTCCTTAGTTTTTTCTGAGTTGATATGCGATTTTCCCCATTCTGCAACGAAAAATGTAGCAGTTGATTCATTACCCGATGAATCTCTTTTCCTTATTAGCACTGATGATATTTGGTATGGGGATATCATTATATATCTCCAAACCCAGAGTTCCCATCCAATTTTGTCCAGTATTGAACGACGTCGAATACGCTATCAAGATTGCCAATACATTATCCGCGGGGATACTCTTTATCGTCAGGGGATTGACTCTATTTTTTTATGTTTTCTAACGTTCGATGAAGCCGAGAAAGCTCTGAATGAATTCCATTCTAGAGAATGTGGTGGTCATATGTCTGGGTATGCTACCACCCAGAAGATCTTACGTGCAGGGTATTTTTGGCCTTCCTTGTTTAATGACTGCATTATTGCCATTCAGAAATGCCATGCTTGCCAAACTTATAATCAGAAGGTTCAGTCACATCCTGCTCCTCTTCACCCTGTGGTCTCAGTTGGTCCCTTTGCGAAATGGGGCATCGATTTCATGACATGTCATCCTCACTCGGTCGGGGGGCATGGTTACATTATTGTAGCCGTTGATTACTTTACGAAATGGGCCGAGGCGATGCCGACATTTGACAACACTGGAAATACCGCAACATTATTTATTTTTAATCACATTATAGCTCATTTTGGTGTTCCCCAAGCTATCGTCACTGATCACGGTAGCCACTTTAGGAATTTTATGATGTTCGAACTTACTGAAAAGTTGGGTCTTCGCCATCATAACTCAACGCCCTATTATCCACAAGCCAACGACCAGGTTGAAGCAATCAACAAAGTTCTCATAACTATGCTCCGACCAATGATAGGGATTCATAAAACAAGTTGGCACACAATTTTGTTTTCAGCATCATGGGTGTACCAGACATCTGTCAAGTCCGCTACTGGGTTTACACCTTTTCAGTTAGTCTATGGTGTGGAATCCATTCTCCCTATCGAATGCGAGATACCTTCTTTAAAACTAGTTGTTGAACTCCTACCCAACACTTCTGCTGAAGAAGAATGTCTATTGTATCTTATGCGATTAGAAGAAACTTGACATGACGCCACCCTAGTCATAGAAGCCCAGAAAAAGCGTGTCAAGGCCCAATACAACAAGCATGTCAAGCCTCGTATTTTCTCCGAAGGTGATCTTGTTCTTCTCTATGAACAGGATCAAGATATGTTAGGAGCTGGGAAATTCGAAGCCATGTGGCGAGGTCCTTATATCGTTTGACAAGTTTTGGAAAAAGGAGCTTATGAGATGGTAGATTACAATGGTATCCCTTTGAGTGAACCCAGGAATGGGTTGTACTTGAAGAAGTACTATGCATAAAATCATCTGTGCACAAGTACTTGTATTTTATTGTATCATACGTTTTGTGTGTTACTATAGCTTGCTTTTGTCGTTATCTGGTCTCTACCCTTATGTGACGTTGTGTTTGATTTCTAGATGTCGGAGTCTTCACTGCCCTATATTGGCTTCACTGATGGTGCTAGTCGTAGTACTCAGAACCTTGCTTCCACTGCATGGGAAATTTACGCCCCTACAAACAAACTTGTCTCTTTATGAGGTGTGTGCCTCGGTCATGCGACCAACAACATTGTAGAGTATAGCATCGTTATTGAATTATTGGTTGATGTTATCTCGCTCGAAATTCATCATTCGGTTGTGCGACTTGATTCCAATGGCCTTGTAGTACTACAGTTAAGTAATGTCTACACTATTCGAAGTCCTACTTTGTTACGGGTGTATTTGCGAATTTGCCTCTTGGAGCGTTATTTTGATTACATTGAATATCAACATATTCCTAGATGTCTAAATACATTAACAGATGCATTGGATAATTATGTATTGGATAGACATTTGAATCATTTAAAAATCAATCACATCATTATTCACACAATATAAGGTAAACTGGTAGAAGTCGTCTGTATATATAATGATCAAAAGAGTCTTTTACAAAAAGTTTGTCCGAAGACCAAAATCTCAAAATCTGAAGCTCATAGATTCTACAAAGTGACGTCATGGATGATGTTCATGGTAACACATGACTTCCTGAGCAACCCTACAGAGCAGTGGACTCATGGACCCTAACACTCCTACAGTATGACATTGATCGCGTCGTGGAACCTCTTCCAGAGTCATATCTAGAATATCTGCGGTCAAGCCCTCCAGATTTTGTTCCACCACTTGATAATCCTCAGCATATTGTGGTGATGGCACTACCTCTCCTCGCCGCTGAATGGGAGAAGTACCAGGAGGCCTGTAAGGTCCAACATCTATGACATCAACAAACGATTTTGTATTAATCTTTGGGCGAACATATGAAAATAAAATATTTGAATATGATAAAAATACACAAAACATTTAAAAAGAAAAATGTGTGTACTTCTTACCAAGGTCCCCCCACTGAGCATCCTATGGTAGTACTAAATCCGGATCTCCTCAGAAATCCAACCCGGCATAAGCATAGTCATCAACCATCAACATTTGTGGTTGAAGCCAGTCAAAGAAAGTATCATCATATTTGATGATCGGTCTTGCTACGTGCCGGGCCATGAGCCAACACCATCTCAGCATCCTTGGATCCATGGGAGCCAGTAAATTCCACTTCACTTGTAGCCTCAATAATGGGACCCGCTCAAGGAAGAAGGATACCAACAAAGATCCATACCTGAATTGTTTCAGGTCGCCTCGTCTACATTTGGTCAACTTCTTTTTTATACTGCGAAGCACAACATCTGCCCAGTTGAACACCTAAGGTTTAGTACACTCGATGGCATACTGGAAGTAACTCTGTAGTGCCATGTGAGGAGAATAAATCCCAACCATCCGAGCTATGGTGAATAGGATAGTATGGAGGGTCAAATCTCGTACCCCCCAAATAGCTACTTTTCCCTTCTTTCTCTCTGCCTCGGGAATGCAATGTAAACGGAAGTACTCACTCATGGGCAACCCACCACCTCTGCCACCAGTCAGGCTCACATAGGACCCCCGCTAAGACAATCTAGTCAAAAATTAAATGTACTCAATGTCTAAGGACAGTCTGTGGACCCCCACATGAAATACCTGCTGATCAAGGTCCCACATACGCACCAGGTACTCTAACAACCTGACTTCGGCCCTCATACCCGGGATACGAAAGTACTTCAAGAGTCCACCGTTTCTCAAAGTAGCAATAGTAGGTGGATGATTTCAAGCAATTGCATTGTATTCTTCATGCTCCCTTTCGCGCCATTCAAGCACCATTTTGATGGCCAATTATCTGCATAAGAGGCACAACAAGAAGATTAGCAACTATTTTTTCATGATTTGGTTCTTGTTCATTGGGTAAATTTTTTAAAAAAATTTGAGCTTTATGGTTCTCGCAGGTGCCCTGTGTGCACAGTGCAAGAACCTCATAGGCTACCTTAGGCTCACCTGTGAGAATACCCCATTCTCGTAGGTCCCGTGTAGCCTGCCTGCAAGAATGGAAGCGCACAAGTAGGGCTTGCAAAATCAACCCAAAAATGAAATTTAACCAATGAAATTGCAAAATTAAACCATGAAAGTGTTAAGGACAAGGATCCTACCTTATTGTCATTGACGGCTCGCTGAATGGTCTCTCATAGCTCCCGCAATCTAACGCCGAACTTTGAGGGTAAAAGAGGGGCTTTTGAGCTCAAATAGTGGAAGGGTAAAAATGATGTGGTAAAAAGAGTATTTACTCATTTTTATTTACTTTTACTATGTCATTTGATTTTTTATGATTCTTTATCTATTAAACCCTAATCCCTAATGTCATTTTGAGTGTAAATTTTGAAGGCGTAATGATTTTGATGGTCAAACACAGGGATACGAACATGTTTTTATTTGTCATTGTGTGTTTTGATTGTTTTTTTTAGGGCTTTTGTATAAAACCTCGAGCGTGGTCTTTGTCCGTTCTTGCGCTCGTAAATACATGAGAACGTGATTGAGCATACTTTTATCACTTTTTCGATCTCAACAAGGTGATACAAAAAAGGAACCCCCCTGGAGTCCTCTTTAAGCTCTTTTCAGACTCTCTAAACATGAAAAGATAGCCGAGTGACCTTGCTATTTTCACACTCGATAAAGTATCTGAAGTAAGCATCTGGTGAGCGATAATTTATCTCTTTTTCGGTCTCATCCAGACTATTTTACGAAAAAGGAACTGAGAGAGTTCTCTTTTAAGTGTTTTTCCAGACTCTATAATCTTGAAAAAACCTTCGAGTTTTGTATCTTTGGACTCGTTAAACAAACATTGACAGACCCGTAATGGGACCGAACCACTCCTTCTTAGGGTTCGTCAAACATACTCTGAGGGACTCGTCCGAAGGATGAGCTTACATCAACAAGCATATGTTATCCTCCTCAAGCTTGTGTAAAAATAAAGAGGTACTCGCCAGAAATGGTGGGGGAAAATTTGGGAAAGGGATATGTTATCATCTTCGTATTGATTGGCAGTAAGTGTCGCTCTTGAACATGACACCCCCTATTCATCATTTGAAGCTGATTTGGGAAATCTATTTATCTCTCAGTCAATTTGCTACAAGGTCAGTCCCTGTGTCGTCTTTGAGTAGATGCTACCAAATCATTGGTCATGTCATTCATATGTTCAAGAGAAGTCCATCTGAAACCTATATTGAATCGGCCATCTACATTTGTCCATTCTCTCTGTGTCGGCCTTCCCTGTGTCCAGTTCAATTTACATCATACTCTGTTTCACCTTCAAAATCTGTTACTCATTTCATGTCATTGATGAGGGATACATCAAGGCCCTCCTGTGACGAGTTTTGTTCTGTCGACTTCAGCTCATTATCCAGAATCAAGACTTAGAACTTATTTGGTACCTTGGAGCTTGCATGCTTCAATGGCAGGTTTCCTCACTTTCGACGGTGGGTTTACATCATTGACCCCTAATCGAAAGATTCCATCGGATGTTTGACTTCAACTCATTCATTCACACTCGATGGATTGTACTAGAGTACCTTGGGAGTCATTGACATCAATGGAGATTTCCCTCGCACTTGTTAACAGTTTCATCAATGACCGGTAATCAAGTGGTTTCTGCCATGTTTGACTTCAACACATGTAATCACATGGTTAGATTTGTACTTTGGGCGACGAGATTGAAGACCCTGGATATCATCTTTCTTTTCTAGGTTGCGATGGAGTATGTATAATCTGCGACACATAGATCCACTGTGTATGTCTTGTGGCTATGTCATCTCAATTTGAATTTTTCACATAGATCCACAGTGTATTCCCGGTGGCTATGCTATATTTTGACGACATGGATCCACAGTGTATGATTGGTGGCCATGACCTATGTCTATAATGTCATCAGTCTATGATCTGAGTATGGGAATGCCTGCCTCAGAATTGGTATATATGATATTCTGTAGATGCTTGGCTGTTCGCAGGTTTTCGATTAGGTGTGCTCTTGGTTTCTAACACACACATGTAGCTTACAAAGTCTTTCGGCTGTCACTGGTTCCAACCTCATACTTTGGGGGGAATTATGTTACCCATGATTTTGGTCATCATGATGATGTATTGATGATGGTGTACTCAGGCTCTTCATAAGAAATTTCTCCTGAGAAAAGTTACTTTCATCTCTTTCTAGAAATCTCATTTTTCAAGGAGGTTCGCAGGTGGATAATACATTTGGGTGCAAGAATGCATGATTCTCGTAGGTTTCTTTAAGCCAGGGTGCAAACTTCTCGCACTGTGTTGAATAGCTAGGGTGTGAACTCTTCCTAAAGCATGGAAAAAGATGAATTCTTGATGCTTCTAGAAGGGAATCTTCAAGAAGAATGGGTTGGCATTCGAATGGTTATCTTTGTACTGGATTCCCTAATATTTTGGGATCATTCTTGTCCAAGTAACTAATTCATTCTCTGTTATATATTGACGGAATTCTCATGGAAAAGGTTAAGCAAGATTCATTGGAGAATTGGTGAAAGAATTGTGTGAAGGACTTAGCTGAACAACAGCTTAGAGACTCTAGCAAGTCTATCAAGAGGATTTGATCTTCTTCATACAAGGATTGAGCAAGTGTGTGTGTTGGAGCCAAGAGCCATCGAAAGGAATTTTGCGACATCAAGGCTCAGGTTTTAATATTTACTTTCAATTAATATGATACAGTGGCATGTCCCTTTCCCATAAAGCTATTTCCACTTTATTGTGTAATTCCTTGATCATACACATAGGTTGACTGTTGAATATATTGAGCTATCATCACTTTGGTTGGTTTGTGTTGTTTTGGTCTTGACCTCACGAGAGCACCGAAGAGAATCAGGAGAAACAGAGACCCTAGGAAGTGATATAAAGGTATGTTACTTGTTCCTTCCTACTATTTGATTCAATGGTCAAAACTTAGGGAAAGAGTCATGTCCTGTCCTGTTTTGTTCTAGATCCAGGTGGATCTAGGGAGATCAGTTAGTGTCTGCACCTACCGATTAGTCCGATAACAACAAGCATAGGAAAGAAACATTCTAATATCTTCTAATCTTGCTACAGGCATAAATGTTTCATTAAAATGCAGTCTTTCTATCTCAGCATATCCTTTACAGACCAGCCTTGCTTTGTTCCTAACAACTTGTCCCTGCTCATTCAACTTATTCTTAAAGATCCATTTGGAGCCAATGACATTTTTACCTTCAGTTCTATGAACCATCTCCCACGTATTATTTTTCTCAATCTTATCAAGTTCATCATTCATTGCTTTAATCTAGTGGTCATCTTTGGTGGCTTCATTAAAATTCTTGGGTTCCAGCATGGATATGAAAGCTATATGAGATTGCTTAGTGTTTTTGATTAGCTTTCTCCTGGTTTCTACACCTTTGTCTTTTTCCCCAATTATCTGACTTGCAGGATGATTCTTTTGAATGATTCTAGAGGAGGAATTTGTAGTTGACTGCTGATTTGAGTTTGTTTGAGTGTCTGAGTCTTCATCTGATTTAGAGTCTTCATTTTCTGATTTTTGGACCTATTCATCTTCAGCTTTAGCTATGTCTTTTGTAGAAGACTCATTACTATACACCTCTCTTGCTGGGATTCCTTCATCAACTTTTACATCAATACATTCAAACATTTTATGCGACCTCTTATTATAGCATCTATATTTGTTACTATTTGTAGGATACCCTAAGAAGATACCTTCATCAGCCCTATCATCATATTTTTCAAGGTTCTCATCGTTATTGTTTATGTAGCATTTACTCCCAAAGACTTTGAAGTGTTTAATTGAAGCAGGTCTCCCAAACCACAGTTCATAAGGTTTCTTGTCACTTTGTGGTCTGAGGTGAGCTTTGTTAAGAACATGGACTACTGTGTGTATTGCTTCTACCTAGTAGGTTTGACCAATGTTCTTCTCATTCATCATTGACCTAGCCATTTCCCACACTATTCTGTTTTGCCTCTCAACAACTCCATTTTGTTGTGGAGTTCTTGGGATTTTGCATTCTCTCTTGATCCCATGCTCATCATAGAATTCCTTGAAGTCTCTTGACATAAACTCTCCTCCTCGGTCTAATCTTACTGCTTTTAACCTCTTTCATGTTTGAGTCTCATTTAAGGCCTTAAACATTTTAAAATTTTCAAATGCTTCATCTTTTTCCTTGAGAAAGCCAACCGAAGTAAGTTTGGAGTAATCATCAATAATCAACATGAAGTAGTTTTCTTTCCCTGTGCCTTCCTATCTTGATGGTCCACATAAATCTATATGAACTAGTTGTAGTGGTTTCTCTATTGAAGTAAATCTCTTGGACTTAAAATATGTCCTGTTTAGCTTCCCTACTTGGCAGGGTTTACACATTGATTCTTGGGGATTTGATATTCTCGGAAGATTGTTTACTGCCTCAAGATTTTTGAGTTTGATTAAGTGGTCAAAGTTTAGATTTCCAAGTCTCCTATGATATACCCATATTTCATCATGTTTTCTTAAATGACATTCTTCTCTATTTTCTTTCAGCACATATACATTATTTTCTGTCCTTATGCCTTTGGCCACCACTTGTCCTGAGTTTACATACTTTATCTTGCAGTCCTTGGATGTGAACACCACTTCACATCCTCTATCACACATTTGACTTACACTGAGCAGATTATGTTTCAGCCCATCTACAAGTAGAACATCTTGGGATTTTCATTTTCCATTAGTTAAACTCACCATCCCTTTACCCTTTATTTTACCTAGAGCATTGCTTCCAAAGGTTATGTTTCCTGATTTTCTTTCACTTAGAGATAGAAACTTACCGTTGTGTCCCATCATATGTTTGGAGAATCCACTGTCTATATACCACGGGTTCATTTTTCTTTGAGCGGACAACACTAATCCACACTTGTCACTTTCTTTCTTCTTCCAAAACTTGACATTTTTCAGTAGGGTATTTCAAATCTGGTTCATAGTTCCTTAAATGAAAGTCAATAGATTTATGTCCAAAGTTATGACAGATGTAGCATTCAGTCTCATTGTTCAATAGGTCAAACTTATTGTTGCAGCGTTGTCTACTCATTGATTGTTGATTATTTCTTGACCTCCTTAGTTTAATGTCCCTGGACTTAATTTGGCAATTTGCAGTCTGTGAAGGTTTGTTACTTGGCTGTATCATTCTTTGTTGTGGAAAGTATTTATTCCTTTGAAACCTTAATTGCTCATGTCTAAGTCTTAAGGAACAATTTACAACTTTGTGGCCAAAATTAGAACAATAGAAACAATAACCATAGAAAAATTATTTGTACCTGAAAAGTGGTTGTCTTCTTTGAGCAAATCGATTTCTTCCATGTTGATGACGTCTTTTAGTAGAGAGCGCATTGTTTCTTTGTTCTATAGATTCAGTCCTGGCACCTTTTTCTTTACTCGTCTTGGGTGGTTGATTGTCTTCCTTTGTTTCTACAGGTTTGTTGTTGTCGTTGGTTGTACATTTGACAAACTTGACGGGTTCTTCATTTCTTGGCTTACCACTACTTGATCCCTCTTCATAACCCAAACTAGTTTTCAGCTTTGGATTCCTTTGTTGATTCAGAATGGTGGGTAATCCTTCTAAGTCTTTGATACTTGACATATTCTGATTGTACAAGGCTTGAAACTTCTCCATCTCTTTCCTAGTTTTCACTACTTCTTGTTCTAATGCTTCACATCTTGCCTTCTTTTCTGATAACTGTCATTTCATAATGTCTTCGATTTTCTTTGTCTCTTCTAATTCTAATTTTAGTAGGACAAGGTATTCATCAGGTTCTTTACTATCTTTCTTGAACTGTATCAACAATTGTCTTTTCTTTATGTTCTTAATTCTTAGTTTGTCAATCTCTTCCAGTGCACTGATCAGTTCTCCTTCCATGTCAACCACAGCTTCTTCTTTATTAATTTCATTTTCTGTGTTGTTATTATCATAATCCTCTTTGTCCATAAGTATGAATTCATTTAGTTTATCTTCAATAGGGGATTCATTGTATTCATCATCTGAAGGATCATCATCATTTTTTATGCAAAGACTTGTCTTCTTAAAGTTATTCTCTTTAAATAAATTTATGTGTTTATGCTTCTCCTGATCATCATATGTCTGATCCTTTCTTTTGTGGGGACATTTATTTACAAAATGACCTATCCTACCATAGTTGAATCATTTGAAAGGAATTTTTCCTTTATATTTTCCTGATCCCTTCTTCAGTCTCTTCACAAATTTTGCTTCAATTTCATCGGGCTCAGAATCCTCATTCTTGTCTGCTTTGAATGATGCTTCTCTAAAGGTGGGTTTATCTTTAACTATTCTCATTTCATATGCAGTCAATGTTCCTAGAAGTTGATCAAACTCCAAGTTTTTTAGATCATTAACTTCTTCTATAGCAGAGACCTTCGTGTTGAACCTATCTGGGAGAGATCTCAAGATTTTCTAAACTAAAGAAGGTTCTTCAATTTTTTCAACAAGTGCTTTCATTGCATTTACCATTTATTATACTCTCAGAAAGTATCTTCCAACTATTCCATCTTCTTTCATCTTCAGTTGTTCAAAATGTATTCTGTAGGTTTGAAGCTTGGCATCCTTTACCTTCTCATTACCTTCATAAATGCTAATGATTTTGTCCAACGTTTCTTTGGCAGTTCCTAGGTGCATAACTTTTATGAATTCTTCTTCTGCAAGCCCACTCAAGATAGAATTCATAGCCTTAGCATTGAAGATAAATTCTATCTTATCATCCTTATTATCTAGTACAACTAGCTTTACATAACTAGTATCTACCACATCCCAGACATCTGGACCTAAAGCCATTATGTAGGTTCTCATTCTAACTTTCCAGAAGGCAAAGTTTGTTCCATTGAACAGAGGGGCCTTATTGGTTGAATTTCCTTCATGGCTTGACATGTTTAAGCTCTAAGATCTACCCATTGATAAAATGGGTTAGCTCTGATACCAATTGTTGGAAAACTGAGAGGGGGGGGGTGAATCAGTTATTACCGAGCTTAAACAATTATACTTATTTTAAACTCTTTACAAAACACTCAATGACAATCACAGTAATGCAGGGCAATAAGCAATAGCACATTCAACATCAGTCACACATATGAGATACACAGAGACATATTTTCTTGAGGAAACCCATACAAGGTAAAAACATCTTCTTCTTTATATGATAAGTAATATTTACATTCTTTACATTACCATACACATGAGAACCAACTCATAATGAGGTTGCAACCTCTGTTTTTCAAGTTGTTATTTGTTGAGAGAACCCACTCTCTTGATTTTGTAGCACCAACTATAAAGAAGCACCAACTCCCTGGTTTCTCTAGCACCAACTAGAAGGAAGCACTAGCTCCCTATGTGTTCCAGCATCAACTGGATGGAAGCACCAACTTCCAATCATACAGGAACCCACCTATAAAAACAGAGAACAAAATTCCTCCCTTCTTCCTCCCTGCCACCCTAGTCTCTCTAGTTGTAACCAGATGGAAACTACAACTCCCTATGTTCAAGCACCCACTTGAACCTTTGAGGACAAAAGTCCTCCCTAGCACCTCCCTTCCACCCTGAATTATAAAGTTTGTTGTATATATATAAATTCATCACAGTGATACAATATTGATCATTGGTTTACCAGGGTTATCACTATTCTGCTATGATGCTCTGCTCCCTTGTATCAATGTCTCTCCATTTGCATCTTCTTTTCCTTTTTGATCTACTATTTTTCTCTATTGGAGCACCTCATCCTTTCTTCACTGTCTCACTGCCTTGCTACACCATTGCTTGTGCTTTATGTGCCTCTTTCCTTTTATGCTATGTGTGCCATATCCATTCATTAAACCATTCCTCTTCTCTGTATTTCAACTGCTGCAAACTCCTCCTTCTACAAACCTCCAATTCTCTCCTCAACAACACCTTTCTCCTCTTTGTCTGCATACTTATAGTTTATGTGCACCTTGTGCATGATGTATCCCATGCTTTTGCATTCTCTTTCCATGTCAAGTGCTCTGTGTGATCATCATAGAAATTATTCAGCTTCTCTGGCCATTGAAATCATGCGTCTATCATCACTAGGTGTCATCCTGAGATTCCTTCACCTTTCCAACAGTTGAGACTCTTTGTCTTATACCTTACAGTCGAGCTCAACCTCTCTGTTGCAGTTACAGGCTTCAACTCCCTTCTAGCTATCAATCGCCTCTATGACCAGTCTTCATCCCATTGGAAGATTCCTTGAGACTCTTCTGCTCCTCTGGAAATCACACATAAGTCTCTTCCCCTCCTCTGGTAGAAACCATAAGTGGTTTCTAGCAGTTACAGTGTCGACCTTGAAATGGAGCCTAGCTATTCTAGATCCTTCCACTTCCGTGACCACTAGTGGTGACCACCAGCTACATAGACATTTCACCATTTCATCATTTTGACATTCGGAAATTTCGCATTCGTGTGATCAAGTGTCCCAACACTCCTAGTCGCGATCCCTGAAACTCTGAAAAGGGGCTTGGTTTCTCTAGATCCTTCCTCCATATTCCACTAAGTGACCACTAGATGTGACCATGGCCCACACCAGAAGGTTTTTTTACATTTTGGCACTTCGACATTTCTCTTGTCGCGAATTCATGTTGTGAGGTTTATCGACTCTCCAATTCGCGGTCCCCAAAACTCCAAAAAAGAGTTTGTCTGCACTAGCTCCTTCCCCCATCTTCTGTCGATGTGACCAACGGTTGTGACCAGGTGCTTAACCGTAAAGCGATTTCATGATTTTGCCTTTCGAAATTTCAACATCCTTGATGTGAGCGTTCTCGACAACTCCACCTCTCGGTCTGCGAAACTCTGAAATGGAGTCAGATCAAATTTTCAGTATTTCACACTTCTCAACTTCGGGCTTCCTGTCGTGAGAATCCTTGACATCTCAAACTCATGGTGTTCGAACCTCCGGTATGAAGTCTTTGACATTTCACGATTTCACATTTCACTACTTCGGGTTTTGCAACTTCGGGACTCCTATGATGAAGAGTCTTGACTCCTGAATCCTCCAACTCTCGGTATCTGAAATTCCAGTAGATTTTCCTGTTTCACGATTTCAGGGTTTCGTATTTCACAAATTCAAGACTCCTATGTTGGGGAGTATCTACTGTTGACTTCTCCATCTCTCGGTAACCAAAACTCTGAAATGGACTCTTTGTTGATGTGTCTATTTTGGGTTTTTGAGGTTTCACATGTCGTGATCCTGGGACTCCTAATGATGAGATTCCTTGACATCTCCATCTCTCGGTATCTGAAACTTCATCTCCATCTCTCGGTATATAAAACTTCATCTCCATCTCTCATCTCTCGGTATCCAAAACTTCATCTCCATCTCTCATCACTGTTGTTGTACTTGTTTCAGGTTTTTGGGGTTTCGCATTTTGCGATTTTGGGACTCCTGATGGTGAGAGTCCTTGACATCTCCATCTCTCGATATCCAAAACTCCAAAATGGAGTCAAACCACCACTTCGATATTTCACTTTAAAGGACGTGCAGGTTCTCCTGGATCCAGCATTGGTCAGACCATGCGTTCGGAACTAACGCCCAATATCTTTCCTCCATCTACGCGCTCATCCCTAGTGCACACCTATGCACTACATTTGACTCTACGTTGATTCCTCCTGAGATGAATTTGTTCTTTCTTTTCCATCGATGCATACTCTGATCTTGTCATCAATGACAAGCACAATTTTCCTATTAAACATGCCAATAATCCTCTGCACTATCTCTTTCTACAGTGTCTTCCCAAAATACTTCTGGTGCCCGCCTGACACATTCTTCCTGTACTCAAGCCATCATCGTTGTTGTACTTTCCATAAATGACAAGCATACGCTTCCTGTAAAGCATGCCAACAAATATGAGCCACTATAAATGTTGTGAATGGGTGTTGAAGAGAAAACAAATGAGCATATTTGGAAATATGATCAACTACCACCATGATGATTGAATTATTTCCTGATTTAGGTAATCCCACAATGAAATCCATAGAAATGTCCCTACAAATAGATGGTGAAATCAAAAGCAATTGTAGTGTTCCTGGAGCTTTGAAATTTTCTCCCTTGTTGCATTGACAAAAATCACATTCATCCCCAAAGGTGTGGAACTCTTTTTTCATACCATCCCAGAAAAAAGAACGTTTAACTCATTCATAGGTTTTGGTAAACCCATAATTCCCCATTGTGGGAGAAGCATGAAGATTAGAAAGCACTGTGGATTTAAGTTGCAACTAGTTCCTTAAATAAAAACGACCTTTGTAGTAGAGATATTCATTGTGCAAAGACTACCCTGGAGAAATTGGAGGATTTTCTTGCAATTGTTGGATCATTCGAGAATTTTTAGGGTCTTGCATCCATTCCTGACTAACATCTTGGAGCCAATATGATACAATGAAGGAGAGGGAGAAATGGATCCTTCTTCTTCATACTTTCGGGACAAAGTGTCAGCCACTACATTTTATTTTCCCTTCATATAAATGATCTCATAATCATAGCCAAATATCTTGGTCACCCATTTTTGTTTCTCCTGGGATGAAATCCTTTGTTCTAGGAAATAGTTGAGGCTCTGATGGAATGTTTTAATTTGGAAGCATTTCCCCAACAGATAAGGATTCCATAGTTCCACAACATGCAAAATAAACAACATTTCCTTTTCAGAGATTGATTGGTCGAGATGTTGCTCCTAGAGTTGTTTGCTAGTGAAGGCCAATGACATGCCCTTTTACATAAGTACCGCTCCAATTCCTTTCCCAGAGGCATAACATTCCAAGACAAAAGTATTTGTGAAGTTAGGGAAAGACAAGATAGGATTTGTGCACATGGCCTCTTTCACTGCTTGGAAGGATTGATCTGTTGTTGGAGTCCAAGTGAAAGCATTATTTTTAAGGAGACAAGTAAGAGGTGCTACAATTTTTCCATAATTCTTAACAAACTTGTGACAACATTATGTTAAACCCAAAAAACCATGCAAGATCTTGAGATTTTTGGGCATGACCAATCCTGCATAGCCTCAATATTCTTAGGAGTGACCTGTACACCATCCTTTCCAACATTATGACCCAAGTACTGTTATAGTGGGAAAACCCCCCTATGGACTGCAATAGGGTTCAACATGTAGGCATATCTAACTGTATAAAAGTATCCTACTTTTCTAACTACCTCGAATAAACCCTAGATTCATACACGAAAGACAAAGTGAAAAGATCAGGTAACTTTACCTTTTACTCCGCATCCGGTGTCTATCCTCTCTCGTCTGATAGATCCACTAGCTACAAGCCTCCTCCCAAGGATGGCCTTCATTCAAAAATAGATAAGCAGGAAACTACAAACATGAATCTCATATATAAATCATTGGTTAGATGTTATTATAAGAAATAAATCAAATACAATTATTTGACACATCATATTTCGAGACAAAAAAGGTATTCATTTTATTGATATCACATTGTTTACTTACAACAAGGTCGGTGACTGCTCCATGAAACTAGTCCAGGATCCTCTTCATCAAGCTCCAACTGCGCCTTCATGTATCTTTATCCTCTCACACTTCTTTTAGGGAAATGGAATAGGCTTATGATGGAGGAAAAAGGGAAAAATGGGAAATTCTGATGCAAATCTCACAAGGTGGCTGCAATTTCTTGGGGCAAGGAGGGGATGTGAAATGGGAAGAGTTTCAATGTTCTTATGATTGACTTAGGAATGATACCCCAACACCTCCTTTTATATGAAAAAATGATGGTTATTCGGTTGGGTGACGGGTTATAGGCGGTGGGACAGTTGGGAAACTACCCAATAGCCCGTAATCTCAATGAATTCTTTGCAAGTTTTAATTTTTGCAACTTTTGAAAGTATACACAGGATGTAATGGTGCATATAGCATATGTATGCGGGTTGTAGTGGTGCATAAAGCATGTGTACTCAGGAAGTAGTGGTGCAAGGTGCGTACATCTTCAAAAATAATGTTTTTAAGAATAGTTGTTCAGTGATGGATTGGAAAAAATAGCAAGTAAGAGGGTTCCAAATGCCAGGTATGCATGTATGGATCAATTCAGGGTTATAACAAGTACTCCACTTTCAAAAATCCAAATAAAAATTTATAGTTCTTGAGAAAAAGTTTGTGCTGAGAGATTAGACTGAGAACTTGATCCACATGGGTAAGATGTTTTGTCTAGGTTTTACTATAGATGAGAATATCATCAAAGAAAACTAGGACAAAATGATGGATAAAAGGATGGAAAACATGGTTCATGATACTTTTGAAAGTGGAGGGAGCATTACATAGGCCAAAGGGCATGACCAAGAACTCATAATGACCCTCATGAGTTTGAAATAAGTCTTAGAAATGTCTTGCTCTTGAGTAAGTATCTTGTGGTAGACAAAATGGAGATCAAGTTTAGTAAAGTACTGAGCACCAATTAATTCATCAAATATATCATCAATGATAGGAATGGGAAATTTGTCTTTGATGGTGGGTTTTTTGAGGGTGGGAAAGTCTACAAACATGCACCAAGTATCTTCTTTATTGAGGACCATGACCACAGGAGAAGAAGAGAGGTTGGTACTAGGGTGGATAACACCTATGGCTAGCAATTCTTGAACGATTTTCTTAATTTCATTCTTTTGGGAAAAGAGATGACGATAATGGAGAACATTGGGAGGAAGACTACCTAGGATGAGAGGAATGGAATGATCATGAACACCATGAGAAGGAGGAATTCCCTTAGGAGTGGAAAAAACAACTTGGTGGTTGGAGATGATATATTGGAGGTTAGGATGCACCAAAGGTGTCTCAATTGCTTGAATAGAATGGAGTTGGTAAATAATGTTAGAATGACATTTTTTTAGGAAATTTTTGATTCGATGGGAATTGATGATCTTAGAGGAACCTGTTGTGATTCCATGGAACTTATATTAGTGTTCCTCCTATTGTAATTGCATGGTTAATTCCTTAAAATCCATGAGGATGGGGCAAAGAGTGCGTAACCATTCCACACCAAGCACAATATCACAACCACCCATGTCAATAGAAAGCATATATGATTTCAATTTGTACTTCCCAATTTGGAGATGCACATTTTCACAACGCCCCCCATATTTCATGGAACCTCCATTGGCAATCATTATTTGAAAGTTGTTGATTGCATGGATATAGAAATGGGTTTCTTGGGAAATGCAATGATGAATAAAACTATGAGTGTTGCCACTGTCAATTAATATGATGACCTTTCTATTCTTAATGTAGCCAATGAGCTTGAGGGTTTGGGGAGCAGAGAATCCAATGAGAGAATTCGATGAAATGATTGGTTCTACTTCTGGTGGGTCAGAGGGTGGAGTAATATCAGTTAGCTTGGGTAATTCTTCCACAAGGGGGGTCCCAACCTATTCTTCATAAACATCCTCAGAGATGGCCATAAACAAATTTTGTTCCTTACACTTGTGCCCCGAAAAATATTTGTCATCACAATTATAAAAAATTTCATTGATTTGGCATTCCGCCATTTTAGCTCAAGTTAATTTCTGGATCTTCTGGGGAGTGGGAGGAGGGGCACGGTTGGTAGGTAGAGTGCAAGGAACAAAGGAAGGTTTGCGGGTCTAATAAAAAATAATATGTTGGGATTCCTTAGCATGTTGAGTATATTCCAACCAAATTGGAGGGAGATCCATGAGGACCTGGGCTCGAATTTCATCTTTGAGGCCAATGATAAAACATTCCCAGAAGAAGGCATCATGCATGCCCTTCATTTTCAAATCCAAGTGTTCAAAGGAAGATATAAATTCTTCCATTGTCCCAGATCATTTCAACTTGGTCAAATGACTAAGATAGTGGGTGTCAATGTCAAACTGTTTATATAGCTCTGCCACAAACTCTGTCCAAGCAACATACCCCTAGTGTGTCTTTCTACACCATTTACACCATTTCCAGCATTCTATATCTAAATAGAAGACACCATAATGAATTTTTTCCATATCATCAGTAATGTCATGCAAGGAGAAATAATGTTCCATTTGAGTGACCCAACCTGTGGGATCTGATTCATCAATTTTTTTCACCTCAACTATGGGAAGATGGGGGTCATGAGGAAGGGAGTTGGAATGAAAGGTCGTATTATGGGAAGAGTTATCACCTTCAAAGTGGGAAGTTTGTTCAAGGGTGGGAGATCCATGGGATTGTTTCAACCACTTGTTGAGGGAGGCTAATTCACCCTTAACATCGCCCAAGTTGCATGTAACTTTGACCTCGAAGGTTTCCAAGAGGGTATTGGTGGAAGCAATTTCATAGGTTAGTCTTTGGATGTTTTTCTTGTTCTGTTTGGATTCATCTTGTAGGTGGAGAAATTCTTGGTTGTGAGTGTTAGACATGGGTGAATGAAGGGTATGTAGGATGGGAAGTGGGTCCATGGAAAAAAGAGTGAAAATGATATATATTACTGTGTTCAATGTGAAAAGAGGAATGCAATGAGATAGTTGTCAACTAAGGGTGTCGGGAAGGGGTCGGGTCCATGGGAAAAAAATGGTTGAAAATGATAGGTACCACTGCAATTAGGGTGAAGAGAAGAATTCCATGGATAGGTCTCAGATAATGGGACAGGCAGGACCCAGACTTTTTTTTTTACTCACGTGGAGTTATACTCCGATCGGAATAATACTACAGTGGTGGAATGCCCAAATTATTAGTAGGAAAAAACAGTGTCAAAAGGCCTCAATGTTGAACATGAGAAATCTTGTCAGTTCTCTTTTTGTTTTGTTTATGTCCCAGGGTTAGGGATTTTTAGGGTTTCTACAGACAAGGGTTTTCCCAATGTTATATATCTCTAATATATGTGTGGGGTCGAACAGTAGTACTTGGCCCAATATCTTAGGGCACCAACTAAGGAGGCTAGATTGTACCCTTATTTGTACTACCCGATTACCCAGGTACTAGAGAGTATCTTCCCAAATGTTGTTCCCAGTGGCACTATAGAAGTCAAGCAGTCAATTTATCTATATACGAAGGGATTTAGGATATCTAGGCCAATCCATATACAGGTGTTTTCAGATGCGCTACCACTCGAAGGGGTACCAATAGGGGTTACAAGCATGGCCAACAATGTGCGTTTAAGTACCACTTGTAGTTCATGTATGTATGTTTCCCCAATCGTGGATTTATACGTTGAACAACAGATCTCTATAGCTTAAAAATGTTGGAATACATATCCACGCCAAAAACTTTGTACCCACTATTCCTGCCAACGGAAGTGATCTAATACCACCTGTTAGGTACTGGATCTATTATAATAGCATAAACATAAATATGGCAGTGAATAACAGTGGAGAAAAAATAGAAAATAGAAATATTGTAGAGAATAACAGTGGAACAACAAAATAGATTGATCCACAACACCATAATAATACCTTTATTGATAGGGAAAAATGTTCACTTGTCTCTTCGAGGGGGCGACCTCTAGTAGAGCAGAGCTCTATTACAATAACTCTCTAGACAAGATCATCTCATACCTTCTACTCTTATTTATACTAATTCTATCTTCTAAATAACATTCTAGAGGAATATCTTCGTAGAAGCGAAAGCTTCTATTAGGTCTTCTTACAATGATTTGTTCATATTTATTAAATAGGCCTTATTAACTAGTATCGACCTTTATTACATGGAAAATATATTATCCTACCTAAATGAGAGTTTAGGGGGTTAGGTCCCTAACATCATGTGTTATGGTACATTATCAGATCTATCATTAATTTATGCATGATTAGTTGGATCTTGTGAAGGGATTTTGTGTCTCCATGTGTGTATATCTAAGTTGGTAAGGGTGAAGGACATCTTCGTGGAAACTAGCATCTAAAGAGCATGCATGGACAATCGTCAAATTACCGGGTAAGCCTTCCATTTTAGTATATCATTTTAATGTATAACTTAGATCTAGGAAACCCTATAGATTACATCTCTATTATGTCTTAGGTCTAGGAATATTCTAAGGAAGGTAACTCCTTCAAGGTAAAAATATCCTACAACAGACTGACGAATCCATTGGGGATCCTACTAATGTTTAGTTATTTTTTATTCCTCAATTTATTTTATTTGTATTTCCAATGTCCTTGCTTTTTGTAAGCCCTAATTGTTTTTCTTTATCTATGAGTAAGTCTTTTCCGAGGCCATTTGCAAATTCTCAGCCTTAGATTTGATAGATCTTCTTCATATATATTGTTTTTTCAAGTGTACATTCATGGTCGTGAGTGATCCATACACAGAGAGTGACCAAAACTTTGTGGTCATTGGATGCTCCATTGTAGAGGGAGACCAACCCCTTTTGGTCGCTATTTTCTCCATTGTTGGGGGTGACCAACCTTAAATTTTCACAATAGGGAGCGACCAGTACATTATGGATGCCCTTTATCCCTCTGTAGGGAGTGACCAGAGCTTTTTGGCCACCCTGTGGTTATTAACAGGGAGAAACCAGGCTCTGAAAGCCAATTTTTGAAGGGATGTCCTTCAAACAAGGCCCAAATATGTGTATGTCCTTTATTCCACTCTGCCAGATCTCTCTCAGATCTGTCCCAGTAGTTATTGCTACAACATTTTTTCAAATTTATTTTGAAATTTTGTCTTGTATGCCATTTCGTTTAGTTGATTAAAAGTACTTTTGTTTTGTGGGTATGGTTTAGGTCATCTAACATTATTCCCTCGGGCTTAAAGTGTTGATGACAACTTTGTGAAAAGAGTATTTTTTTTTTTAAATATTTTGGGTGTTCTTTTAGATTTGATTTCATTGTTTAAACAAAACCCACTCTCTCGACTTGCATCTCATCTTAAAAGTGCAATCCTTTTTCAAGTTATTTGAAAAAAAAAAATCACCTTTGAAAGCTTGGGTTTTGTGTTGAAGACATTCTTGTGCTTGATTTTTTCCTTGGGTGATGTTTCACAGTTAGAGTGTTTTGGTATATAGTTGAAAAGGGATTGTATTTGTTTTTTGGAAACATTTATTCACTAGTTTGGAATCATTCTTCTTTCAATTTAAAGAGGAAAATTGAAACATTGCATGATATTGAGTGATTGTTCATATTAAGAAGAAAAGAACTCTCCTCCTTCCCGTATATAGTATTCATCAAAAATAAATTATTTCATTTCATTTTTTTTGCATTCTATTGGAGTTGAGTCTCACACATCATTAGTTTCATCTCCATGGACATTTTTGAGTAAAAATGGCCATTAAAATCAATCAACACTTTAATAAAATTAACTGGACATTTTTTTTTATAGTACACAAAAATTAGTTTAGATTTAGGGTCTTTGGACTAGGAAAAGTGAGTAAATTGTCCAATAATACTAAAAAAAACTATAAAACACTAAAGAGTGATAAAATCCAACTACCGTATAGGCATAGTAGGGAATACCCTCTAACATAGGGGCTAAAATGAGGTCGCATGCCGAAGAGCAGTAAATATTACCCGTCCAAAGATTGACCAAACGTAGTGGAAAGAATGTATATTGGGGGTTTTTCTTGAGTGTTACTGGATCATTTGGTCTCAGCACTTCCTGAATCTCGAATCTATTTGAGGTCCTCAAGAGTATTACTGGTCCACTTGTATTTAGTCCTATAGAAGAGATTCAAACTTTGTTATCCTAACCCCCCCCCATAGGTTGACTGGGATTTTGTAACCTTAGTGGCCTTTCCTAGGTATATACAGTTTCCTATTATGAAATATTTCCTTTGGGGATAGGTGAAATCTCCCTTGGATATATACAACCCTATTGACCAAGACAGAAAAACAAACAAATGTAAACTAACATTCCTTTAGATCTATTATTTATGTCTATGGATAGAGAAGATAGAATAAAGAAGTGTGACTTACTCCTTTTCTGATGGTTTTCCTCGCTATTCTTCAATCTTTGTTCTTGTTGTCCAAGCTGTGATCAAGATGAAGAAAGTCTGCAAGGAATAGAACAACACCTTCTACTCCTACAATATATCATTAGACAATAACAAATCTATCTATATATACATGCATGCATAAACAACAATATAAAGGAAATAGGCCAAGTTATATTAATGGAGAAACATGGTGAAGTACTTACAAACCAAGGTTGACGTTGTAGAAGGTCATCTAAGCTCGCCAGTCCATCCCTTGCCTAATAGTCTCAGGATCAGAATGATGATGCTTTAGATGGATTCCTCTCATGAGATAAAAGGTTTGACACTCTGAAATTCTTTCTCCTTCCCCCTTTCACCTTGGCATTCCCTAATTATATAGGATTTGGAGGCTTAACCACTACGGTTGAAATCACTCACCAGATACACTAAATTGGGATCTCCAAGATTTTTTGGGAGAAAATATCTCTCAAGGACTTTTAGGGAGAAAATATATCTCAAGGATTTTAGGGAGGAAATATCTCTCAAGATCCATCAAATTAGGATATTGGTTTGAGAAAATATCTCAACTATTCATGATATTCTAAACTTCTCATTGATATTATGAAACTAAATGTGAGGTGGATTCTCCCACTAAATTAATTTCCTTTTTTCAATAAAATGAATAATACATGTGCACATAGTATTTTGACCTTCATATGATAAATTTATCTCATAACATGTCTAGGGATTATGAAAAGCACTCCCTCACTAAAGTGTGATAAATTCACACTTAGTAGTGTGGAAATTTTGTGTGTAACATCTACAGAGGTGACTGTGGGGAAATTCCCACGGTACCTGAGGCAAACACTGCATCACACCTTCATTACCCTTGGAGGGTGACCTTGTAAAGAGAGGGTTGCTTGCACTGAGAAGGGTTTTTATATGGAGTTTGGGGTAATTGTTTCTCATATCTTCACTAACGACTTGAAATCCCATCTTCAAAATATCCATTTATCTACAATTGCTTGGTTCATTACCTATAGATTTCTTAGGGGTGTGTTCAGTCAATGTTTGTAGTTGGCCTTAAGAAAAAAAAAATTCCTTTCACTATGGTCAAATGAGGTATTCGTAGATCCCGCAAAATGCAAGGAATTCCTATTAAGGGGAGAGATCCTAAAAAAAAACCTTCTAGTGAAGGAATGGTCGAAGTAATGACTTCTAAAACTGGTATTTTAGCTCCTAGGAGTGACCAACACACATTAGAATTGGTCACAACCTTCATGGAAGGTGTGGTACCTCACGCAAATTCCCCATTGATTGATCCACTTGGCCCACTACTCATTGAACAACCTTCCATGACATATTTTGATGCTTTTTCTTCTTACCATTTACCAGAGGGATTGGAAAGTTCACCCCCTATACATATCCACAACTCTTGTAGGTGATTCCGCAAGGCCACAACCCTCTAATACCAGTTCTTCTTCTTTATTAGGAACATTTGTGGCCCAGGTTACTTTAGCACAACCACTGTAAAATAAATCTCTCTTTGCACATGGGTCAGGTAATATTATTTCTTCACCAGTCCTGCATATGCATACACCAAGTTCTTTGCTTAGTTGTTCCATCTATCAAATGGCCAGTAGTCAAGTCATTCACACAAGCCCAATTACACAAACCACTCATCCTACATATCCAACTTTACAAATGGGGAGTTCTTCTATACCCTTCATTGGAGGCCAACCTTTTGCTAGGGGGCAACTTCCAGCCATGGATGATTTTAGGGGCTAAATTGCGCTCATGGGCTAATTTTCCATGGTTTTTCCCAAAAAAATATTCGTTATTCTAAAAATGATTCACCCAAATTCTATAGGATAAAATTATTTTACCTTAAAAATAGCCAAAATTTTATACAAACTATATAAAATCCTTAGAAATTTGAATATTTTTACAAAAATGTCGCCAACATTTTATAGTTAGCATATGAAGGATTAGTAAGATTCACCAAGGTTTCTACATTTTAAAATAAATTTCAATCCTTAAAATTATCCTTGCTTCCAGCTAGAGGGAAACCCTCCGCATGGGGGAAAAACCAACTCGGGGGAAAAATCTATTTGGAGCCAACAACCGGTCATCAGAAAAAAACCTACTTGGAGCCAAAAACCAATTGGGGGTCAATCGGTTAGAGGTAAGCAACTAGATTGGGGGAAATCCCACCCTGGAAACCAACCTCAACCCTAGAGGTAGAATGTTCTAGCAAACCCTACAAGTCTTTACCTTGGTTTACTATATTCGCGAGTGTTAAATACTCCATGGGGTCAACCCAATCCGAAAGGAATCTCTCCGCAAGGATATTTTCCCGCTCACAATGAACCCCATGTTCCCCACTCCCCAAGACACTCAACCATATATGGGTGGACCATTAGGCTTCAACATGCCATCCCAAACTGCATATGGTCCTACTGGTACTCTGATGTTGCATCCGTATTACAAGTATTCGTAATCAAACCAACAATTTCCTTTCTTGGCTACCTTAGATATGCCAGATTTGTCATGTTTGAAAAACAATCATATACAACATTCTAGTTCTGGCACCCTATCTCTGCCAAACTACCATCTAAAATCCCAAAATTCGATGGAAAACTAGGAGAATACCTTAATAACCACATAATGACCTTCCATCTCTGGTGTTCTTCAAACTCCTTGATGGATGATTCCATTTGGTTACAACTTTTCCAAAGAACGCTCATAATTTCAGGGGGAAAATGGTATATTGAGCTACCACAAAACTCCTTTGTCCATTTTAATTCTCTTGCCATGGCATTCCTAACTCACTTCCACCTTCCCATTCGATACGAAACTGGTATAGATATTTTAACTTCTCTTAGGAAATCCTCTTACACTCACATTTTTTATCATATACATGAGTAGAGAAGGCAGAAATGGTTAATTAAAGCTATCATTCTAGATCAAATATTAGTAAACTGATTTACAAAGTCACTTTTTTTTCCTATCATCGGAGATGTCGTTATGGGAGGCATTTTTAATGAGGAGCATGCCATCAGTTGTGCCCAATATTTAGACATGATATATTTGCAGTCAGGAACATTATATGATTTGATCCATTATGCGCCTCTACCATCAACTGATGTGTCAAAACCAACCCCAAGAGCCCATGTTGATTGTATAGTGAGTGGGTTTCGTAAAACTAGAGTCTACCACACAATCACATACTGGTATCATTACCAAACCTCCTCCGTCTCCTATGCAAACCTCCCATGTGAATGTGGTCCAATCCACTTCATCTCAACCATTCGGAGGAAAGAAGAAAAATAAGGGAAAATCCAAAACATCTTTTGACCAGCAGGAGACTACAGAAACCCAAGACCCCAATGTGGGGTGAAAACCAAAGAAAGGAAAAATACCCCTACATAGTATATAAGGAATACCACTTCACCAAATATTGTCCCTGAATTGTTGAGGTTCAATAATATCTCAAGCAAGGGGGATCTCCTTCACAACTAGTGGTATTAACCAATCCTTTCCTCTAGTAGCAAATGATCACATAAGTTCCTGCACCCTCACCTAGGGGAAATAAAGATTCCTCGACCACAAATGTCATGATGGTTAAATCCATAGAGGAACTAACCATAAGAGAAAATAAATATGAATCCCAAGAAGAGGATCCTTCATCTAAGGATCCTCCATCGACTACTCCACCAAATGGATCTCTCACATTAGAGAAACTAGCTTTTGAACCTGTCATCCACCCTCCAAAAGTGGTACTTTGATATACCACTCATAATTCGAACACTCGGGAAACCCAACACTACAACATAGTGGAAGATATTTCCCAGGCCCCATGTGCCATGTGAGAACTTGAAGTATTGCAAATTTTTACTTTACAATGGAAATACTTTCTATCTTCCATAGGGGGATTTGACCCTTCAAAGTCTAACATTATTTCCTTTCACATAGAATAGAGTGAGTTGTGTCTCTTGCACCAACTCTCATTGCAAATTAAAATTCGGTGTCTGAAAAAGAATATATTTAATATGGTGATCAACGAAGGTGAAGCCACTATCATTACGTATTTTTTATGTTGTAAATCCATTGGTTCTCCACATCTCACCACATCTCCAACCATCCTAAAATATTTTTATGGAAATTATTTCAAACCTTACGGAATTCTCCGCTACTTACCCATCAAGATTGGGGGAAATATTGTCTTTGTAAAATTTGAAGTGGTAGATATCAAACTTGACTATAATATACTCATGGGTCACACTTGGTTATATGCAAAGAACATTTTTTCATCCACTATCTTTCGCGTTATACAACTTTCCCATTAAGTGAATATAGTTATGATCAACCAATTGGATTATTGCACACCTAACTTACAAACTAATCGTGGAACTAACATGCCCTTCATAGATGAGTCTTCTAGGGGGCACGAAAGAATCAGTGTAGGTATTTTTAAATATAATTTTCTTATGGGGATATTTCCCCTTCCTGCACCTAACACCACCTATCTTGCTCCTATCAACATGATTTTCTCATATACCAATGGATCCTTCAAGTCATTTGATCCTTGGGTGGTAGCTCATATTGAGGATGTTGAATCACATGGATCATCCATCCCTTCGGCATATGTTGATATTGGTCAAACCTTCCATCATCAAATTGAATGTGATCAACCTACTCCTCTAGTACGGGTTATTGACTCTCTCGGTTCCCATGATTTCCTAGATTCTAAGTTGTCTTCAAAAGAGGCCATCCCAAAACTCATGGATTTCACTGACAAGCCCAGGAAAATATGAGCATCATAGATAATCCATATTCTTTGAATTTTAATAGATGAGAGTAAGCACGACGAGTTCCAACTCGAGACTGGGGGCATTGACTAGGATATCAAGTCGACCTCCCAGTTTTGACCCTTTTACTCTTCATATTTATTTTTTAGAACTTGCCACTGAATTCTTTGCCTTCCCTTCCTTTGAACATTTGTGTTTTGTAACCCCTTCATGTTTTTATGGGTCTCATCAAATATCTTTGATCACTCACAAAACCACTCATGTTGAGTACCTTTGGAAACAAACCTTCATTCCTATGTAGCATGCCCTCGGCATGGTGTGCCATATGACACCTCCAATGGCTCATAATTTCATTTATTATACAAAATATCCTTGGCCTGAGCCTAGAAATGGGATATCCTTTGTCTAAACCATCAGGATGTGTAGTTCCTTGTACAAAGGTGTGTGGTGTGAGTGTCGTTTTTTGTACATCTTATCCAAAAAATCCATTTTTTTTTTTTTTAGGATTTCACTATGCGTGCTGACTTTGGAATCTAGTTTAAGTGTGATAAGATTCTAGGGACATTTTTAATATGGGTACATCCATTGAACTTGAGGTACGTGTCTCTAAACTGGCAGATATGGAGAGGTTTTTTCTTTCATTTCCCTCTTTGCATTATTAACTAGCCATATTCCCAACACTATACCTTAGGTTCCCACCATTTCTATTGTTTTAATGGTCGCGCCTATGCTTCTGTTTTGTTGCTTATCACTTTTATATCATCGTATGCTTCCATTTCTTACCACATTGTAGCCATGCTTAATCACTATTCATCTAGTTGCTACCATATACAACACCTCTGGACAAGAACCATATTTATAAGTGGCCATCATTTTCCATGTCTTGTTGCAGTCCATTGCTTCAATCATGTTCCATGTTCTTGGAACTTCATTTCATACAACTTGTTCTCTCCAATCGAGCTTACTATTACCCCTTTTTCATGCTCAGTAACCAACCATGACAACAATACATCCTGAAGTCTCCTCTAAGCTCTTTTCAAACTCCCTAAACATGAAAATATTTTCGAGTGAGCTTGTTTTCTTTCACACGCGTTAAATGGATCTAAAAGGACATCTATTCAGTGAAATTTTACCCCTTTTTAGACCGGATGGACTAATTACGAAAAAGGAATACTCTAGTCCACCTTGTCTAGAAGAGTTCTCCCTTGAATTATTTTATCCTTTTTCAGACTCGGGAGACTAAATTTACCAAAAAGAACACCCTTGGAGTCTTCTTTGTCATTTCAGACTCTTTAAACATGAAATGACGAATCGAGCACTATTATCCTCCCCATGATCAACAATAAATCCATGGGTGAGAACATCAAGCATACTTTTATTTTCTTTCATGCTCACTTAAACATGAAAGAAGAAAAAAGAGTGGGGGTTTTTTCCATCTATTCATCTTCACAAATGGTAGATTCCTATTGAGTCACCCTTGAAAAATGCACTAGTTTTTCATCTATGTACAATCATTGGGTTATCCATTGTCTCTGAATCATTACCATCTCCATGAGTTCCCTAACTCCACTAACTAGTTACTCTTCTATTCTCCCACGGTGAATGTTTTGGTCTTTCTCGATTCAATGCTTCCAAGTCAAGTTATTTGTCGTGTTGATTTGTTCAAGGGAAGTTAGCCTATGTTGGCCATTTGTAGTCCTTTAGTCCATTCCTCCCATCCATCATTGCACCATTGGTTCTCCACCATTACATTATTCACATCACCTACCTTTCTATGTTTCATGTTCACTAATGGGGGATACATCGAGGCCCTCCTTCGATGGATTTCACCCTATCAACTCCAACTCATTATCTAGGATTGAAATGTAGAAACCATTCAGTACTATGGGACTTGGAAACATCAGTGGCAGGATCCCTTGCATTTCAGTAGTGGGTTTACATCATTGGATCTTGTTGAATGAATATGCAAGTGTTCAACTTCAACTCATTTATTCACACCCACTAGATTGTACTACATATCTTGGGGTCCATAATCATCATCAGTGGATTAACTCGTGTCTGTTAATGGCATACATCAATGACTAGTAATTAGATGATTTCTACCATGCTTGACATCAACTCATTTATTCGCATGTTGTAGATTCAAACAGTTTGGATTTGGGATGAATATCTTGGGTTGGGACCATTCATTCCTAGATCACATTCCCTCCCACGTTGCGATGAGATTATTCATGAGTACTTCAGAGATCACTCAGGCATTGAGTGCTCTCATTGATTTTTATCCTATGAGATAGATCCACATTTGTACTTGGTTGTGGCTATTCTCTCACTTGTGACATTAATCCATAGTGTGTTCTTTCGTAGCCATGATCTAGTAATTTGTGTCATGCATGGATCTGTAGTTTATTATTTGGCGATTATGCTTATTTTTTATTACCGAGTATGGGTATGCCCTCCTCAGGGATGTTATTATTATGTCAAACTAATGATGGTTTCTTTCCATGTTCGTTCACTCAAATCTCTATGATTTTTTTTGTAAAGTATTTCAGACATCAGACACCTCTTCTAACCTGACACTTTAGGGTGCATCTATTTTAAAGTTATTTTCCACCTAATCAATTGATGGGCATCATCAAGGGGTCAACAATCTGAACCACTGAACCACACCACTTTTACCTTGAGTTTATAGTACTTTTTTCCCTAGTTGTTGGTTTCCCATTTAAATCCTATGACTAGAAAGTGTTGGTCGCTCCTTGTCCTCTTGTAAGGAGCGGTTGGTCGCTCCCTACAAGAATGCAAGGCAGAACCAAGTCTGTTACTCCCTATTTAGGATTGGTTTCGGGAGATGATATTAAACCCAGTATTTTTCATGGTTCGACCTCAAGAATATTTTCATCTTGGGTATGGATATCTTATCCAAACTACCCTTCGATCGTATCTCTACTATCCTATAAATAATTGGGTTCTATCATGGGAAAAGGGGGGGAGGAAAAAGAGAAAGTGATTTATGTTGGCAGATTAATCAGGGAGCTTGGGAAAGGAATTTGGTTAGATATTCATTAGTCTATCATATTGTAAGTTGTAAATTGTTCTATTTGAACAATAGAATATGTACACGATGTTTCCCTCTACTAGGATGTGTATGTAATTGTTATGTTTCCTTGTGGAGAAATCGATTTTTTCATGTGCTAGGATACATTATTATATCTATCATTAATTCATGCATGATTAGTTAGATCATGTCAATGGTTTTTCTATCCCCATGTGTGCATATGTAAGTTGGTAAGGGAAAGACATCTTCATGGAAACTAGCAGCTAAGGAGTGTGCAGGGAAAACCGTTGGATTACCAGGTAAACCTTCCATTTTAGTAGATCATTTTCATGTATAACTTAGATCTAGGAAATTATGTAGATTTCATCTCTATTCATTCTTAGGTATAGGAAGAGCCTAGGGGAGGTAACTCCTATAAGGTGAAATTATCCTACAACAACTACTCCTTGATCCATGATCCCATGCACTCCAGATCCAATCCCATGGCTTGCTCCTCTTTTTATCAATGTTCAACACTAGGTGTTCATTCCATGCAAATGGATGGTCATATCTAGATTCATTCACAATATTGATTAATGACATATCACCGTCTAGCCTATCATGATCGACGATGGATATTCTCCATGCTTTTGATCCCATCAATTGTTTACCCAACAATCAATAATAATTCACAACCAACATGATATATATTACAAAATTGTACCAATGTAATGTTATACTCAACAAATAACAACAAATATTTAACCAGAGCATTATTCTTTATATTGGCTTATTCATCATCATATCTAGCAACAAATCTAACTCATTAAATTACTCAATTTAAGACTCAAGATTGTTTTTGTTTCGACATAGGATTTATATATTAACACAAAGAACACTGAAATTGTGCATCCATGCATTCATAGTTCAATGCACACAATACATCTAAACTCTCCTTCACTATCAGAATATAAGAATCATTTTCAAAACCTATTACATACTATGGATTCCCTTGGCATCTCTATGGGCCTGATTCACATTTTAATGGCCACCCTTTTGGCCTGATCTACATTACAATTGGCCTCCTTGTCACCATGTCCACAGGATTACATATAAAGAATAATAGGAACATCGTGGGTCATTGCAAATCCACAATCCTTTCCCTAAAATTCTAACTAATTTCCCAAAAATAAAAATTTCACACTAATAACAACAAACCCTATCGTTTTACCCAAATTTTTAGTAAATCTCTTCCTCCTTGGCCATGTTTCATCTTCTAAGAGGTTTGATATTTAAATTGTGATTAGGGGGTTTTATGCTCTTGCATCATACTCTTAGGGTTTAAATTTTCATGATCTCCTAATCACGTGTCTTCATTTTTTCTTTGCATCTTCAAACTATGGTCTTCTTTCTCTTCTCTCAATTATTTCTCCATCATAACGTTGAGATTCTCCACAATGCTCAACAGTGACCTACAACCAAGCCTTTCCTTTGTAGCAAGGCTATGCACCTGCTACCCAATACCTCACCAAGGTTTACCCCTCAACCTAGCCTTTTGGTATTACTAGTTCTCTCCTCTTAGAAACTCATGAGAATCCTCTTCTCTTCTCTGTCTTTTGCATCTACCCACTCACATGCACGAAAATTTTTGTATCTCTAATACCACTTTTTCAGTCCAATTCTATTGCAGAAATTTGGTTTATTAAATTGTCAACTTGGGTTTGTAACCTTATGAAATATGCAACACTGTATGTAAAGAAACGTGGTTTCCAATTTTTTTTATTATGAATGCAATGAAGATTAATTCCTAACTTATTCTAAGTCTTTTGTGAACAAGAAAGTAGAGTGGTATTCTGTAATAAAATAGAGTGCAAAAATTCAAAACAAAGTATGAATGAAAACAACTTCAAAAGCCAACAGTCACTTAATCCTTAGTTCTTAGATTCAGGAATGTGATCAATATGATTTCAGAACTACATAAAATTCTCATTTGGTTCTATAAACTAATGAAAAGATAAATTGACTTTGAACATTTAAAAGGAACTAAATTAATAAATTAAAATCTGATGCTAGTGGCGTTCACTCACAACAGTGCTAGAGATTGTTAAGATATTTAGACACTTGGGAGTTAGTTAATATCTACTTGGTCTATTGTTTCATTAGGTAAAAGTGTTTTTCTTAGTGTGTTTATTTAGTATGCATTTGTAGTTATAAATCCGATGGTCACGATATGTTCCCGACATAGAGTGATATGATGGTTCATATTCTCCTCAATCTTAACGACCATTGATTTGTGGATTAACACCTTATTGTTCCATGATATCTATTTAAATAACATGGAGGGTCATTTTCTGATGATTGATTGTGAGAAACTCTCTTGTAAAATATTTTTGTAATTTTTTTCTTTTTCATTAATAAACTGCTCCAAATGGTCGCGTTGGCTGGGGTTGCAAATGTTTCCTCGTAGGGTTTTTACCACGTCAAAACATTGGTGTGTTGATATTTGATCTAGTTGTGTGAGAAGTTACTAAAGGTGTTGGAATACATGTGTTGTCGAACATGGTATCTGTTAGGACCCTATAATAGGGAAATCAATATTTTGATTGATATATATTTCTTGCAGAAAACTCTCTCTCAATACATCTTAGTTGTTATAACATGTTATTTTTCCCTCTTTTGTTTTGGCCAAGTTTTCTTCCTGGAAATTCTCCAGAATGGTTGAAAAAAAACTGAGCATAATTTTAAATCAGAGGTATGTTTCTCGCAGAAACATAGAGATTTGGTTTTATAGCCAAATTTGGCTTTTTTAGGGCCATTTTGGCTCTCGGGTTTATGACAGGTCCCAAGTGTCTTTTTGGAAAAATCTTAGCCCGAAGGAAAACTCCTAGCACCCGAGTATTTGTTTAGCATGCCACATCATGCAACACACAAGCACCAAACTTCCAATTGGCTATCCTTTGGCTCATATCATCGAGTATACAGTTTCAAACCCCATGCACAGATGCTAGAATGATTTCACAGTTGTGAACATCCAACCCCAGGTGCCCTCGCCAACCAAAGGAGAATGTTTTTGAACACCAAGTGCCACGAGAAATGATGAAGAAGTGCCAAATCGAGCTAAAATCCACCAGCTGTCAGAAAATCTAATATGGTCGTTGCTACACAAATCGATGTTTTCATGCCTATGTAGAATGACCCAGGATGTATTCAAAAGAAACAAGGTGTAAAATTTCCAAATGTTGAAAGAGTTTATTCTGAATCCATATGAAAAGATTCATCTCTGTATGTATAACAATTTTAATGGACATGATTATGTTATGCGTGTGAAGGAAACAATTGGCCGTGTAACTGGTGGCATGAAGGTTAAAGTTGATAGAGCTGAATTGTCACAATATGCTGCTATGCTTGTTGCACAAGATGTTGCATAGAGATGCAAGGAAATGGGAATAACTGCTTAACACATTAAGCTCCATGCCATAGGAGGAAATAAGACTAAGACCCTGGACCTGGAGCACAATCTGTTTTTCGTGTTCTCGCTCGATCTGGAGGAAGATTGGTTGCATAAAGGATGCGACCCCAATTCTAATAGACGACACCAGGAGAAAAGGTGGACGATGAGGAAGAAAGAAGAGTGGTTCAGAAGAAATTGTTCGAACTGGTAGCTTGCAAGTGATATACAGTGTTCCTAAACACCCTACTGATGGAATTTGAAAAAAAATATATATATCTCAGGATTATGGCTTGTGGTTTCATGTTAATGTTGCATATGTCGGTAGTGTTTGTATTTGTCCTGGATATCGACACTATCGTGATGGTGTGGAGTTGGCAGAATCATTTAATATGAATACTCATATGTAGCGTCTTACAAATTTTGATTACTCTGCACTTTGGGTAAAGGATTCTTGTCTCGTGTCAATCATTCAACATAGGGAAGTGTGCATGTCCAAGTGGTCAAGCATCGATAACACCAGTTATTGTTAAGTTCCTGGAGCCGAGTTTAATTGAACAGAGTGCCTACACCTATTAATTACCAAGTAATATCATCCAAGCGTCGAGGTTTTCTTGCGATGCTCTTTTTTATTTGTAAGTGGTCTTAAGAGTTTGAATCCCACCAAGTTGTTCGGTTTTGACAACAGAATTTAACAATGGCTCTGCAACTCATATTTTTCACACCTGGGATTTTAAAGTGAGCTATTGCTAGATTCATTAAAAATAGAGCAGTGTAATTAGCAAGCTTGTTGGAAAATACTTCAAGGCTCAGTCTGATAGCCTACCAATGGATCCATATCCTAGATTTCCTTCATAGCATGGTTGGTGAAAATCATGACTGGAGTTTCTAGTTCAAGACACATCAACAGGAAAAATTTATCATAGTGGTCTTCCACAAAAGGCAATCAATGCTTTAAAATTGGGCATGGAGACATTTGAGGAGATACAAAGGAGGTTTACAATGTTTTTTATACACATCCCCAAAAAAAGACTCTATCAATTGGCTACACCTTCGACAATGAAACCAACACAGTGGAGTTGTTTTCCAGGAGAATGCACCATATCAAAAAATGTTAGGCTAATACCATTTTGTAATTGTTTTGATGTTGTAAGGAAATTAAAGGAGTACATGGATAAAATTGATGCAAACATTGAGAATTTGAAAACCAAAGGTCAATAACACCAGTCTAGAGGATCTCAGATGCTGAGATAGAAGTTTCACGATGCCAAATTACATAAATTCTATCTACACGCATTGCTCATGATTCACTTCCTGAGTTAGGCAAGGTCATGGCTCTGGATATTAGTTTGCCTCTGAAACAAGCATTCCATGCACTTTATGAACAGGGGATTTATGTGGCCCCTTTATGAGATTTCAACAAGGGAGGGTTTGTAGGTACGCTCAGTGCTTCAGACTTTACAACAATCCTGAGATACACTATAAGAAAATTCATTGTGATAGACATAATATCTTCACCTAGATGGCAGCTCCGACTACAACAGTTTGATCCACATATTTAGGTAACAGTTACACAAGTGGAAAACATGTTTAGACAGAGGTGGCAGAGTATCCCTGTTTGTGAGGTTTCCTTTCTAATGCGTCTGGCAGTCAAGACACCAGATCAGCCAAAATGAATGAAGCAGATCCACAATTTGAGGCAGATCCAGAATGATCATCTCCAGAATCTGAGGCAGCAGTTAGAGGGAGGTGGCAGAGATTTCCTATATTCCAGGTAGTGGTTAGAGCATCGATCCTCTAGCTAGCAGCAAATCTCCAACAACCTCAGGCATTCGACTGTTTCTACATTTATTTGTTGTGATGTTGTTAGAGTCTATTTTCCAGCAAATCCTAACAAACTCCAAATGTTCAAACAACTATTACCAAATCGACTTTTCTATGATTTGTTGTCTTGTTTGTTATAGGAGACAGCCTACAGATGTCATATTGTATTGTAACCGCTTTTCTATTTTGAGAAAGCATAGGTAGAACGCGAGTCTTGGCAAGGCTAGGGGGAATTTTTTTATATATGCAAATGTAAAAGATGAAAGCGGGGTTCGGGTTGAGTAGGAGAGGGTTTCGACCTGTGTAAAGTTCCCTTTGGTTCGACCTGTGTGAGGGGGTTCGACCTGTAGGAATTTTTTTCCCTTTTTTGCTGGACAGTGGGCTGTGTTTGGCCAGAAAATTTTTTCTGTAATCTTTAATGATTGATTAGTAATTGGGCATGATGTTTACAGGATTCTAGTGCAGAGGTGTTGGTGGCGTTTCCCTTCTTTGTTAAGCGTTTTCCTGTTATCATTTTGCTTGTTTTCAATTTCTTATTGTCAGAAGATACTAACAGAGCAAAATTTATTGAAAAATACTCTTCATTTGTTCTTTTGATAATCTTAATGTTATTCATCTAAAAATCTCAGTTAAGGAATTCTTATCTGCTCCTTTGATTGGATTTTTTCTCCCCTAGTTCTTCCTCAAATCGACACCATCAAAACTTAATTCGAGCCAACATTTCTGCTACCTTGCCCTATGTAAGATCTTTGTCTAGATCTGAGATTGAATCACACATTTAAGCGCAAACCCCATTTGCCCAATGGCCCTCCTTGCTGTCCCAAAACAACCATTTAAAAACCCCAACCCCATACTTTCATTACTTCCATAGCTAGCCTAAAATCCATCCCATACAAACCAAGTTAAATCGAAAAGAGAGAGCCCTCTCCCAATCTTGGAGGGCAAGATCCAAGACTCCAAGTGGTTCGAGGTTACCTCTATGATTTCGTCCGCATCCTTAGGAAAATTACAGAGCGTTAACATTTTGGTGACTCCACTGGGGAACTTCTCTAGAGGTGCACTTCAAGTTTAGATTTGACTTCTGATGGTGAACAGAAGCCAAACATAGGAAGATTGTACCATTCACCTGGCAACTCCATTGTTCAATATCCCGAGCTTCAAAGTTCACAAGCGAATTCACTGCTGAAAAATCAAGATTTCAAAGCCTTGATGATGCTTCAAGATGACAGGGTATGTGGCAAATCCTATATCTTGTGAAGCCATAGAAGAATTCAGGGGTAAGTTAGCAGAATTTCACATTGATGAAGACTTTTTAACAACTGTGTTTCATATTTTGGAATCAAGCAAATTTTCTCCTAAAAGTAAAATCTGTTTTCTTGAGCTAGTTATTGAAAAGTTTGAAAATGATATTGAACTTTTGGATTCTCAAATTCAGTCATATAATTTCCTAGATCTCAAAGAATTCTTGGAAAATCTTCCTTCTCCAAAGCAAGAGGAAATCATATTACCTGTTGATTTGCAGATTGATGATGATTATGTTTTCAAGTATAAGGCTGAAGTTGTAGATGTAGGGTTTAATTTTGAAGATGCAACTGATCTACTAGTCATAGAATATCTAGGAACGAATATCATGCATCATGCTTTAATTGATCCTATAGCAGATTACATGGATGTTTATGTTAGCTTGAGTTTTCAAACATGTATTCTCTATAACGACCAAATATGTCACCAGTTGCCAATACATATTTCAGCCTTGATTTTCGTCAAGCACGACGAGGAAACCCAATCATGGGATCAACTGTTGGGTTGGCTTCAGTGGCACTTTTTCATTACCTGATTGAAGCATTAACTATTAGAAAAGTAGGGTAGGTAGGAATGCGCCAATAATCTCAACAGAATGTGCATCTTTTCTTTTTCATATCTTCATAGTTTTATTTTCATTTTACAGTTTGGAGGTAGCCCAATGATCAGCTGGTCTGCGAAATTCAGAGTTCAGCGGTTCTAGACATCTCCTTCAGAGCTATCTTCCCCAGGTGGAGCCTATGTTAGGACCCTATAATAGGGAAATCAGTATTTTGACTGATATCTATTTCTTGCAGAAAACTCTCTCTCAATACATCATAGTTGTTATAACATGTTATTTTTCCCTCTTTTCTTTTGGCCAAGTTTTCTTCCTGGCAATTCTCCAGAATGGTTGAAAAAAAACTGAGCATAATTTTAAATCAGAGGTGTGTTTCTCGCAGAAACATAGAGATTTGGTTTTATAGCCAAATTTGGTGTTTTTAGGGCCATTTTGGCTCTCAGGTTTATGACAGGTCCCAAGTGTCTTTCTGGAAAAATCTTAGCCCGAAGGCAAACTCCTAGCACCCGAGTATTTGTTTAGCACGCCACATCATGCGACACACAAGCGCCAAACTTCCAATTGGCTATCCTTTGGCTCATATCATCAAGTATACATTTTCAAACCCAATGCGCAGATGCCAGAATGATTTCACGGTTGTCAACATACAAAATGATTTCACGGTTGTCAACATACAACCCCAGGTACCATCGCCAACCAAAGGAGAATGTTTTTTAACACCAAGTGCCACGAGAAATGATGAAGAAGCACAAAATCGAGCTAAAATCCACCAGTTGTCAGAAAATCTAATATGGTCGTTGCTACACAAATCGATGTTTTCATGCCTATGTAGAATGACCCAGGATGTATTCAAAAGAAACAAGGTGTAAAATTTCCAAATGTTGAAAGAGTTTAGTCCGAATCCATATGACAAGATTCATCTCTGCAGGTATAACAATTTTAATGGACATGGTTATGTTATGCGTGTGAAGGAAACAAGTGCTCGTGTAACTAGTGGCATGAAGGTTAAAGCTGATAGAGATGAATTGTCACCCTATGCTACTATGCTTGTTGCACAAGATGTTGCAGAGAGATGCAAGGAACTGGGAATAAATGCTTAACACATTAAGCTCTGTGACACAGGAGGAAATAAGACTAAGACCCTGGACCTAGAGCACAATCTTTTTTTTGTGTTCTCGCTCGATCTGGGTGGAAGATTGGTCGCATAAAGGATGCGACCCCAATTCCAATAGATGACACCAGGAGAAAAGGTGGACGACGAGGAACAAAGAAGAGTGGTTCAGAAGAAATTGTTCAAATTGGTAGCTTGCAAGTGACATATTGTGTTCCTAAACACCCTACTGATGGAATTTGAAAAAAAAAAAATATATCTCAGGATTATGGCTTGTGGTTTCATGTTAATGTTGCATATGTCGGTAGTGTTTGTATTTGTCCTGGATATCGACACTATCTTGATGGTGTGGAGTTGGCAGACTCATTTAATATGAATACTCATATGTAGCTTCTTACACATTTTGATTACTCTGGACTTTGGGTAAAGGATTCTTGTCTCGTGTCAAGCATTCAACACAGGGCAGTGTGCATGTCCAAGTGCTCAAGCATCGATAACACCAGTTATTGTTAAGTGCTCGGAGCCGAGTTTAATTGAACAGAGTGCCTACACCTATTAATTACCAAGTAATATCATCCAAGCATCGAGGTTTTCTTGCAATGCTATTTTTTATTTGTAAGTGGTCTTGAGAGTTTGAATCCCACCAAGCTATTCGATTTTGACAACAAAATTTAACAATGGCTCTGCAGCTCATATTTTCGCACCTGGGATTTTAAAGTGAGCTATTGCTAGATTCATTAAAAATAGAGCAGTGTAATTGGCAAGCTTGTTGGAAAATACTTCAAGGCTTAGTCTAATAGCCTACCAGTGGCTCCATAACCTAGAGTTCCTTCATAGCATGGTTGGTGAAAATCATGACTAGAGTTTCTAGTTCGAGACACATCAACAGGAAACATTTATCATAGTGGTCTTCCACAAAAGGCAATCAATGCTTTAAAATTGGGCATGGAGACATTTGAGGAGATACAAAGGAGGTTTACAATGTTTTTTATACACATCCCAAAAAAAAGACTCTATCAATTGGCTACACCTTCGACAATGAAACCAACACAGTGGACTTGTTTTCCAGGAGAATGCACCATATCAAAAAATGTTAGGCTAATACCATTTTGTAATTGTTTTGATGTTGTAAGGAAATTAAAGGAGTACATGGATAAAATTGATGCAAACATTGAGAATTTGAAAATCAAAGTTCAAGAACACCGGTCCAGAGGATCTCATATGCTGAGATAGAAGTTTCACGATGCCAAATTACAAAAATTCTATCTGCACGCACTACTCATGATTCGCTTCCTGAGTTAGGCAAGGTCGTGGCTCTGAATATTAGTTTGCCTCTGAAACAAGAATTCCATGCACTTTATGAACAGGGGATTTATGTGGCCCCTTTATGATATTTCAACAAGGGAGGGTTTGTAGGTATGCTCAGTGCTTCAGACTTTACAACAATCTGGAGATACGCTATAAGAAAATTCATTGTGATAGACATAATATCTTCACCTAGATGGAAGCTCTGACTACAACAGTTTGATCCACATATTTAGGTAATAGTTACACAAGTGGCAAAGAATGTTTAGACAGAGGTGGCAGAGTATCATTGTTTGTGAGGTTTCCTTTCTAATGCATCTGGCAGTCAAGACACCAAATCAGCCAGAATGAATGAAGCAGATCCACGATTTGAGGCAGATCCAGAATGATCATCTCCAGAATCCGAGGAAGCAGTTAGAGGGAGGTGGCAGAGATTTCCTATATTCTAAGCAGTGGTTAGAGCACCGATCGTCCAGCTGGCAGGAAATCTCCAACAACCTCAGGCATTCGACTGTTTCTGCATTTATTTGTTGTTATGTTGTTAGAGTCTATTCGCCAACAAATCCTAACAAACTCCAGATGTTCAAACAACAGTTACCAAATCAACTTTTCTGGGATTTGTTGTCTTGTTTGTTATAGGAGACAGCCTACAGATGTCATATTGTATTGTAACTGCTTTTCTATTTTGAGAAAGCAGAGGTAGGACACGAGTCTTGGCAAGGCTGGGGGGAATTTTTGTATATATGCAAATGTAAAATATGAAAGTGGGGTTCGGGCTAAGTAGGAGAGGGTTTTTACCTGTGTAAAGTTCCCTTTGGTTTGACCTGTGTGAGGGGGTTCGACCTATAGGAATTTTTTTCCCTTTTTTGCTAGATAGTGGGTTGCGTTTGGCTAGAAAACTTTTTCTATAATCTTTAATGATTGATCAGTAATTGGGAATGTTATTTACATGATTCTAGTGTGGAGATGTTGGTGGCGTTTCCCTTCTTTGTTAAGAGTTTTCCTGTTATCATTTTTCTTGTTTTCAATTTCTTATTGTCAGAAGATACTAACATAGCAGAATTTATTGGCAAATACTCTGCATCTTTTCTTTTGATAATCTTAATTTTATTCATCTAAAAAAGATCAGTTAAGGAATTCTTAGCTGCTCCTTTGATTGGCTTTTTTCTCCCCTAGTTCTTCCTCAAATCGACACCATCAAAACTTAATTCGATCCAACATTTCCGCTACCTTTCCCTGTGTAAGATCTTTTTCTAGATCTAAGAGTGAATCACACATTTAAGTGCAGACCCCATTTTCCGAATGGCCCTCCTTGTTGTCCCAAAACAACCATTTAAAAACCCCAACCCCATACTTTCATTACTTCCATAGCTAGCCTAAAATCCATCCCGTACAAACCAAGTTAAATAAAAAAGAGAGAGCCCTCTCTGAGTCTTGGAGGGAAAGATCCAAGACTCCAAGTGGTTCGAGGTTACCTCTGTGATTTCCTCCACAACCTTAGCCAAATTACAGAGCATTAACAATATCAAAGCTTGTTTGAAGACCCGCTCCTTTTGTAGATCGAGATCGTGAAGTCGAGTTGAATCATCTCTGTTTCCTACAATTTCTATACATTTATGGGATGAGAGGATTGTTCCATTGTGTTTGGAGTGCTCATTTCATTCAGGAACATTTTTTGTTTCACTCGAAAAGGTTTATGTTTTCCCAAGATACGACCATTTCAACTAGATCCGGAGGTATAAAGCCTAAATATGCCCTTTTTAAAAAAAATTACAGAGTATTATTTCGATTTTATATTGTAAGTTTCCGAGTTTATACTCTTTTAGATATGGGTATGATCTTTTCCCCGGGCCCTATGTGATCTTTGAAAATCAGAAATAGATAGGAAAAGGTGTATTTTCTGGGTAAGCTAACCGATATCCAACCCTTGTTGTCATCGAGAATCGAAAAGAAATTCTTGTGTGAAAATATATTTTTTAGCACGCTCTCCAAGGTCATCTTCAACAACAACAACAAAAACAAAAATAGCAATCCTCTTGCTAAATAATACAATATGTTTTGCTAGCCGACTTGGTTAAAAGTTTCCTTATTAAGTAAGAGGTCTTGAGTTCAAGTCTCTCTTTTTGTTACTTTTTTTCGAAAAAGTTCATGTTCCATTGTAAAGTGTGTTTCACTTCAAATATAAAAGTAAATCATTATAAGTATCTTTTAGAGTTATTTATTTTGCATGAAGTTTTTCTTTTATAAAGTAACTTCATTGTAAAATTGATCCCTACTTATTTTTATAAAAGTGAGTAACTTCATATAGAAACTTACACCATCACGTGGTATTTTGGTTACCATTTATGCCTTTGTTTAAAATGGCATAACTTTCACATCCGAAGTCTATTTTTAGTGCCGGTTTTTTTTTTTAAACCGCCTAATTTTTTGAGATATTTCCATCCAGATCATCAGTTTCAGTTTTTAAATCCACATTATCTACAATTTAATATGGATTCTTCAAGTAATATTTTTCTTACCAGCACCAACTACTTCCATTGGAAATCCCATATGGAGGATTTATTAAGAAGTAAAGGCTTGTACCAGATTACCTTGGGAAAGGAAACATAACCTATTGATGCTAATAAGAAAGTCAAATGGGATAGAAGGAATGATGAAGCATGTGGACTAATCAGAATGTCCATCTCTCTTGATTTAAGGTTCCACATTCAACAAATTGATAAACTCGATGAAGCTTGGGAAAATATTGAATCTGTGTTTGGTAAACACAATATTATTCAAGCACAACAGTTAGAAAATCAACTATTGAATTTAAGTTTAAGTGATTTTTCTTTCATTGAATACTATCTATCTAAGTTTAAAACACTCAATATTTTGTGTGAAGAATGTAAGATAAATATGGATGAAGAGCATTGCATCTATCTTATTCTTTCTAAGCTAGGTAATGCATATTCTATGTTTGTATATACATCTTATACCATGAAAGAGGCTCTAGGGGTAGCTTATCAAAAAACCACTATTGATTCCTTTTGTGATGCTTCGATTAGAGAGAAATATAATTTTGTACAACTTGGAGTTATTAACACTATAGGTACCTCCAACAAAGCATTAGTCATTCATTAGAAAGATAAACCTTAGAATCCTAAGAAGCAACATCCTCTCCACAACAACAAGCAGCATAAGGGTCCCAAACCCACTGAGACAGATTCTACTCCTAATGGTAACAAAGGAGAAAAATATAAAATAAGAAGACTAACAAACATTGCAACTTTTGTGATAAAGATGGCCATGATGAGTCCAAATGTTTCAAGAAGATGGCATCTTTAGAAGGAGTTATAAAGAAGCACAACATTAGTATTCATTCTACTTCTTCTTCTTCTCATGGACATGCACTTTATTTTTATGTTTTCTCCTTCAATACAACTTCTACTTCTTCTTATCATGAGTGGTTTATTGATTCTGGAGAATCTTATCATATGGCTAAGGATAAAGACATATTTTTTGTTCTAAATGAATATAACACCAAGAAAATATTTGTTGGTGCTGATATATCTCTTAGTGTTGTAGGATCCAGAACAATTCAAGTAGAAAACGGTCATTTCAATGATGTATTATGTGTTCGAAGTCTTTCTTGTAACCTTCTATAAATATATCAAATCAATCATTCAGGTGAAGGTAAAACCGCCGATTTTTCACCTCACCAAGTTGTAATCAAGGATCTAAAATATCCTAAGCATGTTCTTGCAACTAGAATTGTTGATGATATTACCAGGTTGTACAAGTTTGACAACTTTGGGTCGTCATCTTTTTCATCAATTTTTGTTGCTCATAGTGATGAATTGAGAAAACTTTGGCATGAGCGGTTTGGTCATCTAAATTATCACTCATTGAAGCAACTATGTAATCAACAAATGGTGACTAGTATTCCTCATGTTTCATGTAGAGATGGTGTTTGTGTCAATTGTGTTCTTGGAAAATATCATCGAGACAATTTTGACAAACATGCCTCTTGGCAAGCCTAGGGCCCTTTGCAACTTGTTCAAAGTGATTTGTGTGGTCCACTTTCTTCTCCTTCTTTTTCTGGGTGCAAGTATTTCTTAACTTCCATTGATGACTTTTCCAGATGTACTTGGGTTTACTTATTAAAACTTACGAGCGAAGTTTTTGATAAGTTTTTGGCCTACAAGGCCCTCATAGAAAAGTAATTTGTACATCAAATTCGAAGGTTAAGAACAGATAATGGAGGTGAATATGTGAACAATAATTTTACAAGTTACTTCACTACACAGGGCATCAAAATGAAACACATTGTTCCATATACACCACAACAAAATAGTGTTGCTGAGAGAAAGAACTGCAAATTAAAATAAATGGATAATTGTATGATCCAATCTAAGGGATTAAGTATAAAGTATTGGGCATAAGGCATCAACTGTGCACATTACATAGTATATCGCACTCCCACAAAGGCTCTTAAAAATATAACACCAAAAGAAGCTTGGAATAAAATTAAACCAAATGTAAGTCATGTCTGTGTATTTGGAAGTATAGCATGTTGAGAGGGGGGGGGGAATCAATAATAGATAAATTTAATCCTTTTTAACCACAAAATGCAAGTTTTAGATCAATGTAGCATTATAATCCAATAATTGCAGAGTAAATAAACAATGAACAAATGAGAAATAATACACATACATAGTACACCAGTGTTTTTATGTGGAAACCCAAAGAAGGAGAAAACCACATAATGTTTTTTCTTATATGTCTTTAAGAATTACATTCATCGGAATCACCAACTTCCTTTGCTTTCCAGTTGCAACTGGAAGGAGGCTCCAACCCCCTAGTTTCTCGGGCTACAACCTGAGGGAAGCTCCAACTCCCCAATTCTCTTACTACAACTAGAAGGAGGCTACAACCCCCTATGTTCTATGAATACAACTGGAAGGTGGCTACAACCACCTATCCTTGCCTCATCCAACCGCCTTGTCATAAAAGTAGAATGATGGAACAACTGTCACACTATCACTGTGAGATATATAATTGTAAACATGTACCAATCAACCTGCACCAAACAACCTGTACCAATAACCTATGCCAACATGTACCATACATCAACCTGTACCTCAACCTGTACCATAAACAAATGCATCAACCATGCACCAAACCTGTACAAATAACCTGTCGCAATAACCTATTCAAACAACCTATCACAACAACTAGTCTCATCAATATTATCAAACAAATCATATCTACTCACCAAGATCAATCACCGAGACAACTCTCAACCATATGCACAATATCACCAAGATGTGCATCAACCAAGCATAACATAACAACTCATAATCATCACCAAGATCAATATGTGCTTATAATAATATACCAAGACAGGTATGCTACATCATCCATAAACCACGTGTAAACAATGCTACTAACAAGTGCCTCCAACCATGTACCAAGTATGTACCAATCATGCATCAACTACCCATCAACTATGACTCATCAAGATGCAACATCATCAACTATACACCTCATGTATGTGCCAACTCATCAACTACTTGTCTCAACCATGTACCCAACATGTACCTCAACCAAAATCCCTCATCAATTTCATCATCCAAATCTGATTTGTAACTTTGTAATAGACATGGTGTATATGATCACATACCTTCAAACCTTCCTCAACAAGAGACTAACATTTTCATCAAATTTTACTTTAGTCTCACATGACTAGTTTTGGATTAGTCAACAACCCTAACTTGCAATAATCATAACTATGTACCTATAATGAATAAAGGTATAAATATAGTACATAATGTTCTTCAGTGTATTTTCTACAATTTATCCAGGTTTCACTTCTTGTAACCTCCCAAAAAAGGAGTTATAGAAAAAATGGCATACCTTGTTGAATTATGGCTTATTCTAGAGAGCGCCCTTGTAAAACATGCCCCACATGGAATATTTGTTGTATGGATCTGAAAATGATACATAGAATAATACAGACGGTAATCTAACAAATACATTTGGTCTTACTCAATTGGGTTCTGTTATGAATAAGTTATGAATTTTTTACCTGAAACACCTATTTTAGACTAGTTTCAGGACTAGCCACAAACCCTATTTTCCACAGAGTGTAACTCCAAAAATACAAAAACCCACAAGATGAAATTTTTATCACAACTACTTGGATATGTTTCCCCAATGACCTCCATATTTTGTGGTCTGAAGCATTCTAGAAAAAAGGTTATTGTGAAAATGGTGAGATGACCTGTAAATCACATACCTTAGAAAGCATCATCAAAAGAATTTATCCTACCTTGAATTTTGGCCTTCTTTACTTCACCTTACCTCTAAAATTCGCCTTTATCCTTTGGTTACCTCAATCACTTGTAGATATTCAATATGATCAAGTGTGATTAAATGAGAGACCCTTGCCTCTTATTTATACTTTTATGTAGTTTCCTCAAGGAGTTACCTTCTAACCATCTTGAACCACTTTCCTTATTTTAGGGCTAACCCACTTCTAACCACTTGTCCACTTAGTAATTTATCCATTAACATTATTTTTTAAATAATTTATTTTGTATCCACTTTGACTTATAATACACTCATCACTTCACTTTATTGTTAACCTTCTAAAATCATTTAAACCACTTTCCTTATTTTAGGGCTAACTCACTTCTAACTGCTTGTCCACTTAGTAATTTCTCCATTAACTTTATTATTTAAATAATTTATTTTTTATCCACTTTGACTTATAGTACACTCATCACTTCACTTTATTATTTAAATAATTTCTTCTTCACAACCACTTTGACTACTTTTGCCTTTTGGGGCATCTAGATGACTCATGAGGGTTCTCCAACTTCACATTGCCATAACTCTCTAACCGTGAGGAGGTATGTGAAATTCTATATACCAACAGAAATGACATGACATATACTATCCATATAGAATAGTATTACCTTCAAATATATTAAATCTCATACCATTATGCATCAAACAAACTTGGGTAAATTACCCAAACCTTTGTTCTACCATAATTTGCTACCAAACTTTCTTCAAGGGTTGACATCAATGAAAACCAACCCAAATAATAAAAAATATCTCCCTTTGGCATTGATGGAAACACTCTAATGTAATACTGAAGTTATATCACTCAAACTCCCCATGTGACCATCGCTCCCCATGGAACCATTCCTCTATGCTCTCTCTCGAAGAATTTACCTTTACATATGATAAATCTCTCCCCCTTTGTCATCAATGGAAAAGGTATATTTCCACCTGGGGCTTCTCCCCCTAACTGAACTCTTCCTAAAATGGATCTCCCATCCTGAACTATCTTCTTTATGGTTCTTCCTCGCGTAAATCTAAGACATAAAATAAGCATTCCAAAGAATTCATTTTGGAGTAGAAATTACTCTGAGTCTCTGACGAAGATACTCAAAGGATTCTCATGGAAGAGGTTTTGTAAATATGTCTTCCACTTGTTCTTTTTTGCCCACATATTCAAATCTGATGTTCTTCTCTGCAACCTATTCCTGTAGAAAGTGGTACTTGATTGGAATGTGCTTCATATTGGAGTGCATCACTGGGTTCTTTGAGATACATATGGCGTTTTTATTATCATAATATATTGGAATGGTCTCATCATACTCAACCTGTATATATGTCAGAGTTTGTTTCATCCATAGAACCTATGTACAACATCATGTTGTTGCAATATACTCTACTTTAGTTGTAGATAAATATATTAATGATTCTTTCTTTTTTAGCCAAGATACTAAACACTCACCCACATAGAATGTTGCTCCATGGGTACTTCATCGGTCATCAATCCAACCTTCCCAATCTACATCTATGTATACAATAAGTGATATATCATTTCCTTTTGGATACCATAATCCAAACTCTTATGTTCCTTTGAGATATCCAAAAATAATCTTCACTGATAATACATGTGATTCCTTTGGTGTTTCTTGAAACCATGCAACTTGTCCAACTGCCTGCATTACATATGGTATGGATGTTGTCACATATAGTAAGCTACCAATCATTGAATTGTATTTTTACTAGTCTGTAGACTTTGAATAACCATAATTTCTCAACTTGCAACTGGTTTTCATAGGAGTGGTAAGTAGTTTGCAATCTTCCATTCCAAAACTCTTTAGCATTTCTCTGATATACTTAGTTTGAGAAATAAAAATTTCTTGGTTGCTTTGATGTATCTGAAGACCTGGAAAGAAGGATAGTTCTCCAAGTAATGACATTTCAAATTCATTCTACATATCCTTTGCAAATTTATGTCTTAACTTGTCATCATTACTTCCAAAAATAATATCATCAACATAAACTTCAATTAATAAAATACTATCTTGAGTTACCTTGATGTAGAGGTTGTTGTCTGCACTTCCTTTTCTGAACCCTATCTATTGTAGATATTTATCCAATCTAGAGTACCATGCTCTAGGATACTGTTTTAGACCATACAAGGCCGTGTTCAATTTGCACACGTAATTTGTGTTCTCTAACAAATGAAATCCTTCTGGTTGTTCAATATAGACTTCTTCTTCAATTTCCCCATTTAGAAAAGTTGATTTCACATCTATTTGATACACTTTAATATTCTTGGAGCATGCATAAGATAAGAGCAATCGGATTGCTTCCATTCTAGCAACTAGGGAAATTTTTTCTTCAAAGTCGATTCCTTCAACCTATGTGTATACTTTACATACCAATCAAGATTTTTTCCTTGTAACATCTTCATCTTCATTCAATTTATTTATGAAAACCCACTTTGTGAAAATCACATTCTTATTCCTTGGTCTTGGAACCAATTCCTAAGTGTCATTATTCCCTATTTGATCCAATTATTCATTCATGGCCTTATTCCAGAATTCATCCCTATTGGCCTCTTCAAAATTGTTTGGTTCAATCGTAGATAAGAGTGTTAGGTGCATTTGTTCTGGTGAACATATTCTTCTTCTATTCTCAACTGATGCATCCTTGTTTTCGATAATCTGATCTGAAGGATGATTCTTTTGTACTCATTTTCTAGGTGTGTTTGGAGGCACTTGCTAAACTTTCTCTTTTACTTCTATTTGATCTTCTTCATCTTCCTCTTCTACTTATTCTTCATCTTTTTCTTCTTCTTCGTAAAGTTGTTCCACTAATTCATTTTCTTCTTCCTTTGATTCTCATCCACTTGTTTCATCAATTGTTACATTGATGCTTTCCACAACTTTGTTCAATCTCAGATTGTAACACTTGTATGATTTCCTTATACTTGAGTAACCAACAAGTACTCCTTTGTCCACATGAGAGTCAAACTTTCTCATTCTTCCATATTCTCTTTATATGTAGCATTTGTTTCCAAATACTCCGAAGTGCTTCACATTTGTTGGTCTTCCTTTCCATAGCTCGTAGGGAATTTTGGCATTGTTGTTTCTGAGCATTACTCTGGTTTGAATGTGAATTTTTGTATGCACTGCATGTGTCCAAAAAATATATTTCAATTTGGAATCCATGCTCTCATCCACTATCATATATATTTCCAAACCTGCTAAGTGTTCTTACAAATCCATCTATGTCCATACTGTCCAAGACTCTACTACACAAATATCCATAATTTTGACTCATATGTCATTGTATTATCATGAAGTACTACTACAATTGATTGATCTATCATATTGTACTTCTACTAACTGAATGCATTGAATATGTTTAATCAATCTCTGCAAGATACTCATAGGATGGTTCTTTGTTTTGTCTCAGCTACCACATAGTCTCCCCCTATCTATTATTCATATTATATAGGAGTCTCTAAGGCAGATGGCTCAGAACAATTCCTTATCTGATGTGTATTCATCATCATCTTCATTGGTAGATTCATCATCTCCCTAAGCTCTGACTTCTTTCCTTCTATTTGTGGATTCATCTTTCACTACAATGCCTGAAAGTACAATCTCTTGAACTTGTTCCTTATTTATTTGTCCTTCTTTTCTTTCAATTATTCTCCAAACCTTTCTTTATCTGAAATCTTTTCTTTTCTCTGTAGAATTTTCTTCATCTCATTTTATTGTCAATCTTGCGACCTCTGGGACCTGGTCTTTGTTCACATGTTCTTCATGTTTTCTTATCCATAATTTATTATATTTAATATCAATGTTCTCTTTCATGGAATTATCGATCATGCTTCTACAATCACTAGATATGTGTCCATAGTTATGACATTTGTAAAATTCAATGTTATGTGGGGCCACAAGAATTTCTTTCTTCAACATTTCTTTTATAATCCCAACAATCTACAACCTTGTGTCCAAAATTAGTACAATAAAAAAATGACCATGAAATAAATTTGCATACCTGGGAGTGAATGATCTTATTTCTAGTGTAGTCCTTGTTATCGCTCAGTTTGTAGTCAAGGTTAAGTAGCTGGAAGGTAGGGACCAAACTGGCATAACAAGATCTTCCCCACCCACTATCACCTCGATGGGGGGCTCTTTCTATTCAAGGTGGCTAATCCCAAGGGAGACGTCCCTAGTAATCTGGGGTATTGAAAGGAAAGGATCAAGGGATTTAAGGCTCAAAGGTCAAAGTGAGCTTTCCCTTCACAGATTACTGCCAAGAAGATAGTCAAGAAGAAGACAAACCACAGTAGAAGCACCTATTTGCGAGACAAGGCAACAATGAAACTAATACATGCAAATAGTGGTTAATGCTTCAATTGTCACTAACTATCAATATGAAATATACATGATCATAACTAAATGTAATTATTGACGAAGTCAATGATTGCAATAGATGTTATGGCTTATAATATTACTTCTTCAAAAAATACAAAATGATAGAGCATTCAATGTACAATATCAATTCTTGAATTATCACAACGCATTAAATACCATAAATATGCTCACATATAATATTGTTGTGTCACTATGCTTGCTAGAAGGTGACGTCAGCCCTTTTCTAGTTTAGTTTTGGTAGGCAAAGAGGTGAACGTTTTGCAAAATAATCCAATGAAAATACTCAACACTTCAATGTCTATCAATGGATGACCTAGCCGCAACTTTTATACCAGCCAAGAGTTAAAAAGAGGCAAGACGTCATCATAGAGTTAGGGTTAGTAAGTCTCTAGGGTTAGTTAGGGTTTTAAGTTTTGGAAGTTTGAAAGGTTGTTTTAACACAATTGACTCAACGTTGCATTATTAGACTAGTGCCTTAGGGTAAATGGAGTCAAGGAGTAAAGGCTAGGTCTCGGGAGAATCTAAATTTAAGGATGAGAAGGTTAGGATTTCTAGTGCTGCAATGGCAGGGCCACAAAGTCAAAACACTAAGCGGAGGAGGCTCATTCTGGTGTTGCTTAAGCAAGGCCTCATGCTCCTCCCTCTTTCCTTAAAACTCTTTGGCAAAAATGACTAGCTTCAAAACATAAATCTAGGGATGAAAAGTGTTGTAGAGCCAAGGCTTTTCAAACCCTAAGAGTCAAACCCTAGGTGTAAAATCAATTAGGCCTAGGATGTCTTCTTTCTTCAATCTATGTTTCAAAACTAACTTAGAAAAAGGAGAATTAGTGTAGCAATGGCTAGGCTATATTCGTCTTAATCAAATGGATAAACAAGTTTTCTATCATGGGGACATGAAGCAAGGACCTACTTGTGTGATTGCTCCCTAGGGTTTCAATGATTAAGAAAAATAGCAACAATGTAACCATAAAAGTAAGATATTTAACCTACAACCATTCAATCAAAAAGTTTTGCATGAAAAATATACCTACAAATCAATGAAGAGATAATCAAACCCTAGTTGTAAACCTTCCAATGATAAAAAACACCATGAACATGCCAAGGATGATCCTCCACAAGTGTAGTGCCTCAACTCCAAGAGCCAAATACAAAGACAAAAGACTAAAAGTAATCCTCTCACAAGAGAGTGAATTGTGTTTTGCTTAAAATGAGGCTCAACGTCCTCTATTTATATCATCCAAATGACCTTTACTTACAAAAATAGGTCATTAAAATAGCTGACAAGGCTGACTTAACAATATTACATTATTTGTCACATTAAATGCTAAAATGTCAAAATTATGAGCTAAAAGGGAGACGCCAGGCCCTTTTTTGGGCAAGATCAACATCCAAAAGGCAAAACGATGGCCCTTCTAGGGCTCCTGCAAGCTGCCACACGTGTCAAATGATCCCAGCACACTGCCACATCCTCGAGAAAACATCCAGCCTGCCCTGGGTGGCATCCTGTCCATCAAAAGCCATCATCTCATCTGCAGTGGGTGATCCCCCTAGGTCGGGCTCTGCCAAAGCATCCTGGGTGAGGGCATCTTTCTTCTTCTACATGTAAGGGCTCATCACAATGTTGTCCTACCTTTGCCATCCTAGCAACCATCTGATGGGCTCTTCATCCCCATGGAGATCCGAACTAATCATATCCCCATGTGTACCGGTCCACTGGTACCTGTCTGTCGGGCATGGTCCTGCACATCAAAGACTACACCCTCCATGGGCTCATCAGTCCTAGGGATCATAGTAATTTCAATCATATTTCATCATTAAATTTATCAAATACATGCATGAAATTCCTAGCATATCATCTAAGATCTCAAAGACATTACACAGATCTACTATACAAAGCTGAAGAAGACCAATAGAACAACCTATTGGGCTAATACCCACAAGAGATGGAAAGTTTCCTCAGAAGATCATTCAAGCCATGTTTTTATGAGGTGATGTGGTCTAGGGATGTCCAGTCACAATAAGACCAAGGGCAGGTGTTGTATGTGGGTGCCTTTGTAGGAGGCGATCTGTACCCATCATGGATGCATTTTTTCCAAGCCCTTTATTGGCTTTATTTTTCTTTTATTGCTTTTATTTCTTTTTTACTTCAAGGTCTGACCAGAGGACACTGCCTTGGCATGGTGACCAGAGCTGACAGTGTTACCCACTAGTATCTTCATAGAAATGATAAGGCTAGCTCGTGATGAGATCCCCTTCTCCTTGGCCATGCAACCAAAGGTCACTACCCTGATGTGGTGACCAGATGATGGCATTGTCATACTGCTGGATACCTATGAACATAATGGGTCAGCTCATGATGAGACATCCCATCCTCTTGGTTAGGTCTTGTTTTATTATTTTTCTTAGGGTCCTTTTAGTTTCTTATCGAGAGGTTTTTTATTGCCTTCTCGGGGATCCCCTGGGCGAGGAATCTCTAGGTTTTATTTCCTATGGATTTTATCTTTTACTAGCTGCTTTTACCCCATGGGCCTTTAGCCCCTTCTTCTCGCAAGACAGAGTGTAACCCTCAAAGGTCATCCTAATGGCCGGACTAGGGGAATGGGATGGATGTGCGAGAGATAAGATGTAAAATGATAAAATGGTGGGAGAGGACGATGGCTCTGTAAATCTCCCTTGGTGGCTAACCAAAACCCATGAATATAATCTTGCTAAGTCACCCCATCAATCACCCCAACAATGGTCAAGTGGATTAGTGTAAGATTCAAGCAGTCATCAGAAATGAAAGGAACCTAAAGCATATATAAGAAGGTTATAACGATCAAACATGACACATACCATGATACCTCGGACCAATTACCTCATGGAGCAAGAGTCCTCTCCGATGCAGGTCCAAGCCAGTGGTGATGGAAGTTGTTGCTGCTGACAGGACAAATTTGGTGAAGAAGAAGAAACATGGGCCCTCCAGGGCCATGCATAAGGCTAATCCTACTCTCGGTACTCCATGTCTAGGACCTATGGGCCTCGAGACATGATCTCCTAGTTATCCCTAGATATCGGGGATAACATATGGCTCCAACTCGTGGATAGGTGCTAACCGTAGAGCACATGAGAACCTCAACAATCTCTGGCATAACCTATAGACCTGCTCACACTTGAAAAGAAAGCATCAGTGACAAAAGGTGGGGTGGTATTGCCACCCCGCAAAACAATACATGTATATATATATATATATGGTAATCATAAATGCAGATAGAAAATGAAACCCTTACCTGTACTTACCTACTAGTTGTATGTTGGTATAGTCAAACAACCAGTGAACCCAATCCAATAACGTTCCTCGATACCTGCCTTTGTGCTTCATCATAAACCAAAAAAGTGACAAATCAAGCACAAAAATGTCATGAGTTAGAACATATATCACATCATTAGGAATCTCAAAGTCTAACTCATGGAGGCAGGTGGGAGGGACAAAATCCTGCCAAGTCCATCTCTGAGAAAAGAACTCAATCCTATCCAAGAAAGGGTCATGAAAAATACAAGGTTCAGAACACCGACTCAAAGGGCCTGTAAACTGGTTACCTAGGACATCCTCACCCTCTAGATTCAAGGAAAGAATTGACAAGGGTTTAGCAGAAGAATGGAAAATTATCAAGGGAAAGTTGAAAAAATGATTGGAGCTAGCATTACCCAACCAATCCTTGGGGTCTAGGGTTTGCCCAGGAGGAAACTCAACATGAAAAGGGTATTTCCCAACTACACCTTTAATGGAAAAGCATGGCAAAGTAACAATAGGTGGTTGAGGTGAACAGTCATGAGAAACCTTCTTTGGGCAAACAATGTGCTTACTTGTATTAAAATATGAGTTCAGCGGTGGTTGGCAATCATCTTCATGAAAAGAATCCAAATGCTCAAAAGGGTACTCATCAAAAATCTCAAGGTAAGATTGAAAATCATCAGAAAAATGAGCTACTAGGTCATCCTTGGTTTTTTGAAAGGTACAAGTAAAAACCTCATCTCCTTGTTGCCATTGGTTGGAAGTAATCTGTTGTGACAATTGCAAGGGAAACAACTGGAAATGACTCTCAATGTCATAGATGGGATCTAGGTCATAACCAACTATATCCCACCTACGTCTCCCAACATGTATGAACTCATCAATGTTATCAACAGTGTCACTATCTGTGTCATAGCATGCAGGGTTTGAAAGATTTGAAAATTCATCCTCCTCCTCCTTTTCATCACAAGGTAAAGCATCATCAAAAATTAGGAGAGGAGGGTAACTCATTGTTTCTTGTCGCAGAGGAACTTCGAGGACTTTGGTTTTTTCGGCATGCATTATGGTCTCATCCTAGGGAATTACTCCTTCTTTGTCAATTGGAAGGCTTATTTCTTTGATTGCACAGCAAGGACCATCAACTTCGTTCAAAGCTTTATTTTCCTCTTCATCTTTTGAATCAAGGGACACGATATCATTAGAATTTTGAAGAGGAAAGCAACTAACCTCACCTTCACTTTGTTGTACAGGAAAAACAAGTTCCTGGATGACTTCATCAACGGGAGGAGCACTGGTGGACACTTCATCATCTTGTTCAGGTTCTTTCTCCTTAATCACGTCCTCACTCTGCTGGTTGAAAAATCGTTCCCTTCTCTCCTGTGGATTTTCGACAAAGGTTCCAGAGGAAACTAGTTTTATCAAGCTGAGAGTGTCCATGGCATCAGTCTTGGTCATGAAAAGACTCTTTTCAATTTGAATGGCCATGTCATGAGCTTCTGCAAATTTTTTTGGATTTTTTTTATTTAGAAGGAAACTCAAATGTCCCTGAAGTCCATTAGTATAGAGGTTGATGAGGTATTTGTCTTCAGGATGATGCCCTCGAGGAATCTGGTAAAGCACCTTCTGGAACCTAGCACAGAAAGCTCTGACAATTTCAGACTCTATTTGTTTTATGCCTTCAAGTTCTTTCAACAATGATTGTATATCTTCCATTTTCATGGTCCACCTTGCAAGGAAAACCTTTTCAAAAAGGTCCATAGCAGTGTTGATGGTAGTTGGAAGGTTATCATACCATCTTCTGGCCTCTCCATGCAAAGAGGCAGAGAAGAGTTTCATCACCAAGTCTTCAGCCTCGTTGCTGATAGGGAATTATTGAAAGAAATCCCAAAATCTTCTCATGTGAGACTCGGGACATTCTCCATTGATGCCAGCAAATCGAGGGAAGAAATCCTTATAGAGAGGAGGCATTTTTCTGGGATATCCCAGGATTTTACTCATATCCAAAGGTCTGTAGTTTCCTAGGTCCCATTGTGAATTCATTATTTCCTTCGTCATCAGTGGAGTCACCAGATAGTTTTCTTGAAACTATCAAATAATAGGGGGAAAAAGTTGTAGTGGAGTCACCAGGTAAGCTTGTAAGAAAAGGCCTTTGAGGCAAGGCTTACCAAAATATTTGTCGTTGAGGAAGATTGACTCAGTGTTCCCTGGAAATGGCACCAAAATGTTATCGCTCAGTTTGTAGTCAAGGTCAAGTAGCTGGAAGGTAGGGACCAAACTGGCATAACAGGAGCTTCCCCACCCACTGTCACCTCGATGGGGGGCTCTTTCTATTCAGGGTGGCTAATCCCAAGGGAGACATCCCTAGTAATATGGGGTATTGAAAGGAAAGGATCAAGGGATTTAAGGCTCAAAGATCAAAGTGAGCTTTCCCTTCACAGATTACTATCAAGAAGAATCATAGTCAAGAAGAAGACAAACCACAGTAGAAGCACCTGTTTGTGAGACAAGGCAACAATGAAACTAATACATACAAATAGTGTTTAATGCTTCAATTGTCACTGACTATCAATATGAAATACACATGAGCATAAATAAATGTAATTATTGACGAAGTCAATGATTGCAATAGAGGCTATGGATTATAATATTACTTCTTCAACAAATACAAAATGATAGAGCATTCAATGTACAATATCAATCCTTGAATTATCACAACGCATTAAATACCATAAATATGCTCACATATAATATTGTTGCGTCACTATGCTTGCTAGAAGGTGACATCAACCCTATTCTAGGTTAGTTTTGGTAGGCAAAGAGGTGAACGTTTTGAAAAATAAGCCAATGAAAATACTCAACACTTTAATGTCTATCAATGGATGACCTAGCCGCAACTTTTATACCAGCTAAGAGTTCAAAAGAGGCAAGACGTCATCATAGAGTTAGGGTTAGTAAGTTGCTAGGGTTATTTAGGGTTTCAAGTTTTGGAAGTTTGAAAGGTTGTCTTAACACAATTGACTCAATGTTGCATTATTAGACTAGTTCCTTAGGGTAAATGGAGTCAAGGAGTAAAGGCTAGGTTTCGGGAGAATCTAAATTTAAGGACGAGAAGGTTAGGCTTTCTCGTGTTGCAATGGCAGGGCCACAAAGTCAAAACCCTAAGGGGAGGAGGCTCATTCCGGTGTTGCTTAATCAAGGCCTCATGCTCCTCCCTCTTTCCTTAAAACTCTTTGGAAAAAACGGCTAGCTTCAAAACATAAATCTAGGGATGAAAAGTGTTTTAGGGCCAAGGCTTTTCAAACACTAAGAGTCAAACCCTAGGTGTAAAATCAATTAGGCCTAGGATGTCTTCTTTCTTCAATCTATGTTTCAAAACTAACTTAGAAAAAGGAGAATTAGTGTAGCAATGGCTAGGCTATATTCTTCTTAATCAAATGGATAAACAAGTTTTCTAACATGGGGACATGAAGCAAGGACCTACTTGTGTGCTTGCTCTCTAGGGTTTCAATGATTAAGAAAAATAGCAACAATGTAACCATAAAAGTAAGATATTTAACCTACAACCATTCAATCAAAAAGTTTTGCATGAAAAATATACTTACAAATCAATGAAGAGCTAATCAAACCCTAGTTGTAAACCTTCCAATGATAAAAAACACCATGAACATGCCAAAAATGATCCTCCACAAGTGTAGCGCCTTAACTCCAAGAGCCAAATACAAAGACAAAAGACTAAAAGTAATCCTCTCACAAGAGAGTGAGTTGTGTTGTGTTTAAAGTGAGGCTCAACGTCCTCTATTTATATCATCCAAATGACCTTTAATTACAAAAATAGGTCATTAAAACAGCTGACAAGGCTGACTTAACAATATTACATTATCTGTCACATTAAATGCTAAAATGTCAAAATTATTAGTTAAAGGGAGACGTCAGGCCCCTTTAACGGAGACGTTGGCGCTTTTTTGGGCAAGATCAACATCCAAAAGGAAAAACATTGGCCCTTCTAGGGCTCCTGCAAGCTGCCACGTGTGCCAAATGATCCCATCACACTGCCACATCATCCAGAAAACGTCCAGCCTGCCCTGGGTGGCATCCTTTCCATCAAAAGCCATCATCTCATCTGCAGTGGGTGATCCCCCTAGGTCGGGCTCTGCCAAAGCGTCCTGGGTGAGGGATTCCTTCTTCTTCTTCTTCATGCAAGGGCTCATCACAATTTTTTCCTGCCTCTGCCATCCCAGCAAACATCTGATGGGATATTCATTCCCATGGGGGTCCAAACTAATCATATCCCCATGTGTACCGGTCCACTGGTACCAGTCCGCCGGGCATGGTCCTGCACATCAAAGACTACGCCCTCCATGGGCTCATCAGTCCTAGGGATCATAGCAATGTCAATCATATTTCATCATTAAATTTATCAAATACATGCATGAAATTCCTAGCATATCATCTAAGAGCTCAAAGACATTACACAGATCTACTATACAAAGATGAAGAAGACCAACAGAACAACCTATTGGGCTAATACCCACAAGAGATGGAAAGTTTCCTCAGAAGATCATTCAAGCCATGTTTTTATGAGGTGATGTGGTCTAGGGATGTCTAGTCACAGTAATACCAAGGGCAGGTGTTGTCTGTGGGTGCCTTTGTAGGAGGCGAGCTGTACCCGTCTTGGATGCATTTTTTCCAAGCCCTTTATTGCGTTTATTTTTCTTTTATTGCTTTTCTTTCTTTTTTACTTCAAGGTCTGACCAGAGGACACTGCCTTGGCGTGGTGACCAGAGATGATAGTGTTACCCACTGGTATCTTCGTAGAAATGATAAGGCTGGCTCGTGATGAGACCCCCTTTCCCTTGGCCATGCAACCAAAGGTCACTACCCTAGTGTGGTGACCAGATGATGGCAATGTCATACTGCTAGATACCTATGAACATAATGGGCCAGCTTAAGATGAGACCTCCCATCCTCTTGGTTAGGTCTTGTTTTATTATTTTTCTTAGGGTCCCTTTAGTTTCTTATTGAGAGGCTTTTTATTGTCTTCTCAGGGATCCCCTGGGCGAGGCATCTCTAGGTTTTATTTCCTATGGCTTTTATCTTTTACCAACTGCTTTTACCCCTTGGGCCTTTAGCCCCTTCTTCCCACAAGACAGAGTGTAACCCTCAAAGTTCATCCTAATGGCTGGAATAGGGTAATGGGATGGATGTGTGGGAGATAAGATGTAAAATGATAAAATGGTGGGAGCGGACAATGGCTCTGGAAATCCCCCTTGGTGGCTAACCAAATCCCATGAATATAACCTTGCTAAGTCACCCCATCAATCAGCCCAACAATGGTCAAGTGGATTAGTGTAAGATCCAAGTAGTCATCAGAAATGAAAGGAACCTAATGCATATATAAGAAGGTTATAACGATCAAACATGAAACATACCATGATACCTCAGACCAAATACCTCATGGAGAAAGAGTCCTCTCCGATGCAGGTCCAAGCCGGTGGTGATTGAAGTTATTGCTGCTGATAGGACAAATCTGGTGAAGAAGAAGAAACATGGGTCCTCCAGGGCCATGCACAAGGCTAATCCTACTCTCGGTACTCCATGTCTAGGACCTGTGGGCCTCGAGACATGATCTCCTAGTTATCCCTAGATATCAGGGATAACATCTGGCTCCAACTCGGGGACATATGCTAACCGTAGAGCGCATGAGAACCTCAACAATATCTAGCATAACCTGTAGACCTTCTCACACTTGACAAGAAAGCATCAACGACAAAAGGTGGGGTGGTATTGCCACCCCGCAAAACAATACATGTATATATATATGGTAATCATAAATGAAGATAGAAAATGAAACCCTTACCTGTACTTACGTGCTGGTTGTATGTTGGTATAGTCAAACAACCAGTGAAGCCAATCCAATAACGTTCCTCGATACCTGCCTTTGTGCTTCATCATAAACCAAAACAGTGACAAATCAAGCACAAAAATGTCATGAGTTAGAACATATATCACATCATCAGGAATCTCAAAGTCTAACTCATGGAGGCGGGTGGGAGGGACAAAATCCTGCCAATTCCATCTCTGAGAAAAGCACTCAATCTTATCCAAGAAAGGATCATGAAAAATACAAGGTTCAGAAAACCAACTCAAAGGGCCTGTAAACAGGTTACCTAGGACATCCTCATGGTCTAGATTCAAGGAAAGAATTGATAAGGGTTTAGCAGACGACTGGCAAATTATCAAGGGAAATTTGAAAAATTGATTGGAGCTAGCATTACCCAACCAACCCTTGGAGTCTAGGGTTTTCCTAGGAGGAAACTCAACATGAAAAGGGTATTTACCAACTACACCTTTAATGGAAAAGCATGGCAAAGTAAAAACAGGTGGTTTGGGTGAACAATCTTGAGAAACCTTCTTTTTGCAAACAATGTCCTTACTTGCATTAAAATATGAGCTCAGCGGTGGTTGGCAATCATCTTCATGAAAAGAATCCAAATTCTCAAAAGGGTACTCATCAAAAATCTCAAGGTAAGACTAAAAATCATCTGAAAAAATGAGGTACTAGGTCATCCTTGGTTTTTTGAAAGGTACAAGTAAAAACCTCATCTCCTTTTTGCCATTGGTCGGAAGTAATTTGTTGTGACAATTGCAAGGGAAACAATTGGAAATGACTCTCAATGTCATAGATGGGATCTAGGTCATAACCAACTATATCCCACCTACGTCTCCCAACATGTATGAACTCATCAATGTTATCAACAGTGTCACTATCTGTGTCATAGCATGCAGGGTTTGAAAGATTTGAAAATTCATCCTCCTCCTTTTCATCACAAGGTAAAGCATCATCAAAAATTAGGAGAGGAGGGTAACTCACTGTTTCTTGTCGTGCAGAAACTTCGAGGACTTTGGTGTTTTAGGCATGCATTATGGTCTCATCCTCGGGAATTACTCCTTCTTTGTCAATTGGAAGTCTTATTTCTTTGATTGCACATCAAGGACCATCAACTTCGTTCAAAGATTTCTTTTCCTCTTCATCTTTTGAATCAAGGGACAAGGTATCATTAGAATTTTGAAGAGGAAAGCAACTAACCTCACCTTCACTTTGTTGTACAGGAAAAACAGGTTCCTGGATGACTTCATCAGCGAGAGGAGCACAGGTGGACACTTCATCATCTTGTTCAGGTTCTTGCTCCTTAATCATGTCCTCACTCTGCTGGTTTAAAACTCGTTCCCTTCTCTCCTGTGGATTTTCGACAAAGGTTCCAGAGGAAACTAGTTTTAAAAAGTTGAGAGTGTCCATGGCATCGGTCTTGGTCATGAAAAGACTCTTTTCAATTTGAATGGCCATGTCATGAGCTTCTGCAAATGTTTCTGGATTTTTCTTATTTAAAAGGAAACTCAAATGTCCCTGAAGTCCATTATTATAGAGGTAGACGAGGTATTTGTCTTCAAGACGATGGCCTCGAGGAATCTGGTAAATCACCTTCTGGAACCTAGCACAGAAAGCTCTAACAATTTCAGGCTCTGTTTGTTTTATGCCTTCAAGCTCTTTCAACAATGATTGTATATCTTCCATTTTCATGGCCCACCTTGCAAGGAAAACCTTTTCAAAAAGGTCCATAGTAGTGATGATGGCAGCTGGAAGGTTATCATACCATCTTCTAGCCTCTCCATGCAGGGAGGCAGAGAAGAGTTTCATCACCAAGTCTTCAGCCTCGTCGCTGATAGGGAAGTATTGAAAGAAATCCCAAAATCTTCTCATGTGAGACTCGAGACATTCTCCATTGATGCCAGCAAATCGAGGGAAGAAATCCTTATAGAGAGGAGGCATTTTTCTGGGATATCCCAGGATTTTACTCATATCCAAAGGTCTGTAGCTTCCTGGGTCCCATTGTGAAGTCATTGTTGCCTTCGTCATCAGTGGAGTCGCCAGATAGTTTTCTTGAAACTATCAAATAATACAGGGAAAAAGTTGTAGTGGAGTCACCAGGTAAGCTTGTAAGAAAAGGTCTTTGAGGCAAGGCTTACCAAAAGATTTGTCATTGAGGAAGATTGACTCAGTGTTCCCTGGTAATGGCGCCAAAATGTTATCACTCAGTTTGTAGTCAAGGTCAAGTAGCTGGGAGGGAGGGACCAAACTGGCATAACAGGAGCTTCCCAACCCACTGTCACCTCGATGGGGGGATCTTTTTATTCAGGGTGGCTAATCCCAAGGGGGACGTCCCTAGTAATCTGGGGTATTGAAAGGAAAAGATCAAGGGATTTAAGGCTCAAAGGTCAAAGTGAGCTTTCCCTTCACAGATTACTACCAAGAAGATAGTCAAGAAGAAGACAAACCATAGTAGAAGCACCTGTTTGTGAGACAAGGCAACAATAAAACTAATACATGCAAATAGTGGTTAATGTTTCAATTGCCACTGACTATCAATATGAAATACACATGAGCATAAATAAATGTAATTATTGACGAAGTCAATGATTGCAATAGAGGCTATGGCTTATAATATTACTTCTTCAACAAATACAAAATGATAGAGAATTCAATGTACAATATCAATCCTTGAATTATCACAACGCATTAAATACCATAAATATGCTCACATATAATATTGTTGCATCACTATGCTTGCTAGAAGATGACGTCAGCCCTATTCTAGGTTAGTTTTGGTAGGCAAAGAGTTGAAAGTTTTGCAAAATAAGCCAATGAAAATACTCAACACTTCAATGTCTATCAATGGATGACCTAGCCGCAACTTTTATACCAGCCAAGAGTTCAAAAGAGGCAAGACGTCATCATAGAGTTAGGTTTAGTAAGTCACTAGGGTTAGTTAGGGTTTCAAGTTTTGGAAGTTTGAAAGGTTGTTTTAACACAATTGACTCAACGTTGCATTATTATACTAGTGCCTTAGGGTAAATGGAGTCAAGGAGTAAAGGCTAGGTCTCTGGAGAATCTAAATTTAAGGATGAGAAGGTTAGGCTTTCTAGTGCTGCAATGGCAAGGCCACAAATTCAAAACCCTAAGGGGAGGAGGCTCATTCCGGTGTTGCTTAAGCAAGGCCTCATGCTCCTCCCTCTTTCCTTAAAACTCTTTGGAAAAAATGGATAGCTTCAAAACATAAATCTAGGGATGAAAAGTGTTGTAGGGCCAAGGATTTTCAAACCCTAAGAGTCAAACCCTAGGTGTAAAATCAATTAGGCCTAGGACGTCTTCTTTCTTCAATCTATGTTTCAAAACTAACTTAGAAA
>ML777104.1:601643-619737 GCA_009831015.1 Picea engelmannii | reverse complement strand
AGAGCTCAAAGACATTACACAGATCTACTATACAAAGCTGAAGAAGACCAACAGAACAACCTATTGGGCTAATACCCACAAGAGATGGAAAGTTTCCTCAGAAGATCATTCAAGCCATGTTTTTATGAGGTGATGTGGTCTAGCGATGTCCAATCACAGTAATACCAAGGGCAGGTGTTGTCTGTGGGTGCCTTTTTAGGAGGCGAGTTGTACCCATCATGGATGCATTTTTTCCAAGCCCTTTATTGGCTTTATTTTTCTTTTATTTCTTTTCTTTCTTTTTTACTTCAAGGTCTGACCAGAGGACACTGTCTTGGCATGGTGACCAGAGATGACAGTGTTACCCACTGGTATATTCGCAGAAATGATAAGGCTGGCTCGTGATGAGACCCCCTTTCCCTTGGCCATGCAACCAAAGGTCACTGCCCTGGTGTGGTGACCAAATGATGGCAATGTCATACTGCTGGATACCTATGAACATAATGGGCCAGCTCATGATGAGACCTCCCATCCTCTTGGTTAGGTCTTGTTTTATTATTTTTCTTAGGGTCCCTTTATTTTCTTATCGAGAGGCTTTTTATTTCCTTTTCGGGGATCCCCTGGGCGAGGCATCTCTAGGTTTTATTTCCTATGGCTTTTATCTTTTACCAGCTACTTTTACCCCCTGGGCCTTTAGCCCCTTCTTCCCATAAGACAGAGTGTAACCCTCAAAGGTCATCCTAATGGTCGGACTAGGGGAATGGGATGGATGTGCGGGAGATAAGATGTAAAATGATAAAATGGTGGGAGCGGACAATGGCTCTACAAATCCCCCTTGGTGGCTAACCAAAACCCATGAATATAAGCTTGCTAAGTCACCCCATCAATCACCCCAACAATGGTCAAGTGGATTAGTGTAAGATCCAAGCAGTCATCAGAAATGAAAGGAACCCAATGCATATATAAGAAGGTTATAGCGATCAAACATGACACATACCATGATACCTCAGACCAATTACCTCATGGAGCAAGAGTCCTCTTCGATGCAGGTCCAAGCCAGTGGTGATGTAAGATGTTGTTGCTGACAGGAAAAATCTGGCGAAGAAGAAGAAACATGGGCCCTCTAGGGCCCTGCACAAGGCTAATCCTACTCTCGGTACTCCATGTCTAGGACCTGTGGGCCTCGAGACATGATCTCCTAGTTATCCCTAGATATCAGGGATAACAGTCCTTCTGAATTCATGTCTTTACTAATCATGATTGAATATTCTTTGTGGCTTCAACATTGATGGTCTTCTTGAAGATGTATCTTCAATAATTTTCTTAGATTCTTGTTGACCATGATTTCTTCCTTTGAGTACTTCTGCATAACTATTTCTATTTTCTTCATTCTTCTTTTCTATCAACCTAGAGCGCTTCTCTTCATTCTCTATAACTGATGTGGATGTTTCTGTCTCTTCAACGTTCTTGTTGATCTTGACGATTTTACTTCTCAGTGTGACAACTTCTTCTTCAAGCTTCTCAATTTCTTCTTCTTTCTTCATTATCTGTGACTTCATGACTTCTTCTATTCTTTTCGATTCTTCAAGATAGATTTTTAATGTGATTTTTTCTTCTTCAAGTACTTTCTCTTCTTGGCCAAACTCTGAATCAAGCTAGTTTGCATCATTAGTTCTTTCCTTGAGATGATCTTTCAATATCTTCTCTCTCATTTATGCTTCTTCCTTCTGTGTTTCTATGTTGGCTTTCAAATATTGTTTTTGATCTTTAATATTTTCTTTGATATTTATGGCATCTTCTAGCTGAGTTCTTAAGTTCTTGAAGACCTCTTGGGATTCTTCAAAAATGTGATCACTTTCCTTTTGTTTCATCAATCCCTTCTTGAGTGACTTGTTTTCTTCTCTTTATTTTCTTAGTTCATCTAAAGCACTGATCAATTCTTCTTCATAATTGTCTTCCTTTTCTATTAGTTTTTTTGTCTCATGGCATTCTTCTTCAAGATGTCCGCATTTTTCACAAGTAAAGAAAAACAACATACCTCTAATGATTATGTACTCTTCATCTTCTGAATCTGTTTGACATGGTGAACATATTTCTTCTTGATCTATACCTGCATATTCTTTGTCATTTTCTAAATATGTGATGGGTGAAGAATATATATCATGTAACTTATCCCAAATTTCTTTGGCTGATGAACATTTACCAACCTTTTCTCTTACTGGATTAGGTAATCCTTCCTAGATGAAATCCATTACTATTTTGTTATTCTTCTTCAATTCCTTCTTGGCTACAGTCTTTTCCCTTTTTGAACTATCATATCTTGTAACGACTGATAGAAAAATATAATACTCTTGTTATTGTAAAAATACTTTCATCCTTCCACTCCACATCTCATACTTTAAACCATTATGATCATTGAACAATGGTACTCCATTCTCAAAATAATCCATGATATCCTTACAGTGGTTAAATTGTTTCCTGAATGAACCTACTCTGATTCCAATTGTTGGATTACTGAGAGGGGGGGTGAATCAGTAATAGAGAAATTTAATCCTTTTGAACCACAAAATGAAAGTGTTATATCAATGTAGCATTATCATACAACAGTTTCAAAGTAAATAAACAATGAAAAAATGAGAAATCATACACATACATAGTACACCATTGTTTATACATGGAAACCCAAAGAGGGAGAAAACCACAAAATGCTTTTTTTTATATGTCTTTAAGAATTATATTCATCTGAAGCACCAACTTCCTTTGTCTTCTAGCTATAACTGGAAGGAGGCTCCAACCCCCTAGTTTCTCGGACTATAACCTTAGGGAAGCTCCAACTCTCCAATTTGTTGGCTACAACCAGAAGGAGAATACACCCCCCTATTTTCTCTAGCTACAACTGGAAGGTGGCTACAACCACATGTATTTTCCCCGTCCAACCGCCTTATCGTAGAAGTAGAATGATGGAACCACTATCACGCTATCATTGTGAGATATATTGTTGTAAACTTTTACCAATCAACCTACACAAAATAACCTATAACAACCTGTACCAATAACCTATGCCAACATGTACCATACATCAACCTGTACCTCAACATGTACCATAAACAAATGCATCAAATATGCACCAAACCTATACAAATAACCTGTCACAATAACCTGTCCAAACAACCTATCACAACAACCTGTCTCATCAATATTATCAACCAAATCAGATCTACTCACCAATATCAATCACCAAGACAACTCTCAACCATATGCACAATATCACCAAGATGTGAATCAACCAAGCATAACACAACAACTCATAATCATCACCAAGATCAATATGTGTTTCTAATAATATAGCAAGACAAGTATGCTACATCATCCATAAACCATGTGTAAACAATGCTACTAACAAGCGCTTCAAACCATGTACCAAGTATGTATCAATCATGCATCAACTATGACTCATCAAGATGTACCAACATCATCAACTATACACCTCATGTATGTGCCAACTCATCAACTACTTTCCTCAACCATGTACCCAACACGTACCTCAACCAAAAGTCCTCATCAATTTCATCATCAAAATCTGACTTGAAACTTTGTAACAGACTTGGTGTATATGATCACATATCTTCAAACCTTCCTCAACAGAGACTAGCATTTTCATCAAATTTTACTTTAGTCTCACATGACTAGTTTTGGATTAGTCAACAACCCTAACTTGCAATAACCATAACTATGTACCTGTAATGAATAAAGGTCTAAAAATAGTACAAAATGTTCTTCAGTGTATTTTCTGAAGTTTCTCTGGGTTTCACTTCTTGGAACCTCCAAGAAAAGGAGTTATAGCAAAAATGGCATACCTTGCTGAATTTTGGCTCATTCTAGAGAGTGACCTTGTAGAGCATGCCCCGCAAGGGATATTTGTTGTATGGATATAAATATGGTACAAAGAATAATAAATATTTTACTGTAACCAATACATTTGGTATTAATAAATTGGGATTTGTTATGAATAAGTTATGACTTTTTTCTCGAAACACCAGTTTTAGACTAGCTTCAGGACTAGCCACAAACCCTATTTTCCACGGAGTGTAACTCCAAAAATACAACAACCCACAAGCTGAAATTTTTATCACAACTACTTGGATATGTTTCCTCAACGACCTCCAGATTTCTTGGTCAGAATCATTCTAGAAAAATGTTTATTGCGAAAATGGTGAGATGACCTATAAATAACATACATTAGAAAACATCATCAAAAGAATTTATCCTCCCTTGAATTCTAGCCTTCTTTACTTCACATTCCCTATGAAATTATCCTTAGATATCCTTTGGTTACCTCAGTCACTTGTAGATATTCAATATTCTCAAGTGTTATTAAATGTGATACCCTTGCCTCTTATTTATACTTTTATGTAGCTTCCTCAAGGGGTTACCTTCTAACCATCTCAATCCACTTTCCTTATTTTAAGGCTAACCCACTTATAACCACTTGTACACTTGGTAATTTCTCCATTAACTTATTATTTACATAATTTATTTTGTATCCACTTTGACTTATAATACACTCATCACCTCACTTTATTATTTACCTTCTAAAATATCTTAAACCACTTTCCTTATTTTAGGGCTAACTCACTTCTAACCACTTATCCACTTAGTAATTTCTCCATTAACTTTATTATTTAAATAATTTATTTTGTATCCACTTTGAATTATAGTACACTCATCTCTTCACTTTATTATTTAAATAATTTCTTCTTTGCAACCACTTTAACTACTTTTACCTTTTGGGGCTTCTAGATGACTCATGAGGGTTCTCCAACTTCACATGGCCATAACTCTCTAACCATGAGGATTCATGTGATGTTCCACATACCACCAAACATGGCATGACATGTTCTATCCATCTAGAATAGTCTTACTTTCAAATATATTAAATCTCATACCATTATACATCAAACAAACTTGGTTCCATTACCCAAACCTTTGTGCTACTGGAATTTGCTACCAGACTTTCTTTAAGGGTTGACATAAATGACAACCAATCAAAATAATCAACAATATATCCTTTTGGCATTGATGGAAACACTCTGATGCAATACTAAATTCATATCACTCATGCTCCCCCTGTGACCATTGCTCCCCCTAGAACCATATATTTGTGCTCTTTCTCTAAGAATTTACCTTTTCAACCGATAAATCTCTCCCCCTTTTTCATCAATGTCAAAGGTATATTACCATCTGAGGCTTCTCCCCCTGACTGAAATCTTCCTAAAACTAATATCCCATCCTAAATTGTCCTTTTTATGGTGCTTCGTTGTGTAAGTCTAACAGATATAAGATAAGCATTCAAAAGAATTTATTTTGGAGTAAAAATTACTTTGAGTCTCTGGCGAAGATACTCAAAGGCTTCTCGTGGAAGCGATTTTGTAAAGATGCCTGCCACTTGTTCTTTTCTTCCCACATATTCAACTTTGATGTTCTTCTTTGCAACCTATTCTCATAGAAAGTGATACTTTATTGGAATGTGCTTCGTCTTGGAGTGCATCACCAGGTTCTTTGAGATATTGATGGAGGTTGTATTATCACAATAGATTGGAATGGGCTAATCATACTCAACATGTATATCTATCATATTTTCTTTCATCCATAGAACCTGTGCACAACATCCTTATGCTGTAATATACTCTACTTCAGGTGTAGATAAATATACTGATGATTTTTTCTTTCTTAGCCAAGATACTAAGCACTCACCCAAGTAGAATGTTACTCCACTGGTGCTTAGTCGGTCATCAATGCAACCTGCCCAATCTGCATCTATGTAGGAAATAAGTGATAGATCCTTTCCTTTTGGATACCATAATCCAAAATCTTATGTTCCTTTGAGATATATGAAAATCCTCTTCACTGCTAATACATGTGATTCCTTTGGTGTTGCTTGAAATCGTGCCACCTATCCAACTACTTGGATTACATCTGATCTAGATGTTGTCACATATAGCAAGCTACCAATCATTGACTTGTATTGCCTCTTGTCTCTAAACTTTGAATCACCATATTTTCTCAACTTGCAACTGGTTTGCATAGGAGTGGTAACTAGTTTGGAATCTTCCATTCCAAACCTATTTAACATTTCTCTGATATACTTGGTTTGAGAAATAAAAATTCCTTGGTTGTTTTGACGTATCTGAAGACCCAAAAAGAAGGATATTTCTCCAATTAATGACATTTTAAATTCATTCTATTTATCCTTTAGGAATTCCTAGCTTAACCTACCATCATTACTTCCAAAAATAATATCATCAACATAAAATTCAATTAATAAAATATTATCTTGGGTTATGTAACAACCCTAATTAAATAACTAATTGTCTAAGTTAAATAATTGTTTAAGGGTATTAAGTTTAATTAATTAAATAATTAATTGACCTAATGTATATTAATTAATTAATTATTATTTATTAATAATAATAATTATTTATATATTTATTTATTTATTGTTTAAAGTATATTAATTAATCGATTAGTTGATTAATTAACTCATTAAATATTTGGGGAATGAATTAAGTTTAATAAATTTTAATCTATTAAGAGAAAACTTAACGTATTGAAGGGTGGTTGGCGTTGAATGGAGGGGTAAGGTGGTTGGGATAAAATGGAGATATAAGGGGGGGGAAGGTGGTGAATAGATGGGGGGAACATGAGGGGGCAAAGATATTCAAGAGGGGGACTTTTGATTCTGGGGGGGCAGGGATAATTTTTGGGAGATTAGGAGATTGTATTGGAGCATTTTCTAGGGGAGGGATTGGGAAAACTGTATTTCTGGTTTTGGCTTGAGGAATTTGTTGGACTATTATAGGGGAGCATCAGTTGTTGGGAGTTTTGGGCTCGGGGGCCAGGAATCCTTACGGAATCCTAGAGCTAGGGAGCCAGATAGGCTCTGTTCCTAGCTGACAGGGAGGAAAGATTTAGTTTTGGGTAGAGTTTGGGAAGAGCAGCTTGGTCAGAGTTTGGGCAGAACAACTTGGACAGACAGAGTGGGAATCAACATCACTTGAGAGGTATTTATGTCCATTATTATTGCAGGTCATTATCGTTATGATGTTTCACTATTTTACTATGTTGTATATGTTTTTTTTTATATATGATTTTTATATCATCCTCCTCATTTGAATTTGTTGAACCATGAACTGTTAGTTTCTTAGTTGTTGAATATAAAATCGTAAAGAAATTATGATATAAATTTTATGCTTAAATTTATTAAGTTTTAGGTTATGTTAGCTAGGACACTACACATGGTATCAGAGCCCTGGTTTAAAATATGGAGCCAAGGGCCTACCTACCCACCTTATCCCCTATATGGAGAATTTTACCAGAAGCCTAACATTGAAACATCCTTATTACTTGATAGAGAGAGAGTAGAACCTACATCTGATGGTATGCAAACAACCTACTTGCATTTAGTTTTCACAAGACTCATCTTGTACAATTTTCTAGATACAGGTACCATAGTTCCTCAATTGACTTGCAGCTTGAGCTCAGTATATGGGTGCTAAGATTAAAGTATATTGATATGGGGAATAGTAAGCATCAAAAAATACCCCTAATTGAAAATAAAGAATATTAATACTATGTGCAGTGCTTCCTCTTACTTCGCAACATAAGTCCAGAATTCAAATGATAAGAAATGTCTACCATAAATTATGGTTAGAGAGTGTAGACAAGTTGAAAGTAAGTTAAATTAGCTAATAAATCACTAAGATTTCCAACCAATAGGATTTCTGAAGTTTGGGTTATGTATCATAAACAACTTACAGTTAAACAATAAAAATAATACTATTTTAATATTTCTGTGTTAGAATTTAAACTCAGAAAATATTGAATTGAATGTTCAGCCGTGAGTCATTTATAATGTATCTTCATAATTCAAAAACCCTATTGGCTGAAGTCAAGTAACTAGGATATCATTTCACCTACATCAAAAAAAATGTAAGGCATATTAAAAGTTGGATTTTCAAAAGATCGTGTCAGAAACTTAAGGGTTCACTATTACAATTAAAATTTCAGGACTTACAGTTCAAATTTCAACTTTCAAGGAACAAAACTAAGAAATTTGGAAACCCTATCATTGAAAAATGTCCATAATTGAGGTTAAGAGTAAAAAGAAAAAATATTTTAGCCCACAGGTTATTTATCAAAGAAAACTCCATTTAAACCTTAAAACCTAGTCTGAATACCAAAGCAAACAACTGTTGAGGCTTATATCTACAAGTGAGACAAGGTGAAATACCATGCGTTATCACTACACTACACGTCTCCACCAGAATAATGAAATAATAATAATAATAATAAATAATGAAAAAAAAGTTGGGCCAATTACCCTTCGAACCCAATCTCTAAACTAAGACAGAACACAACACAAGTCAACTGAGACCAAGCACCATGCATCAATTCACATGGACGAGGAACCCATGAGGTAGCAAGATATTTCACTATGTGTCAAGAGCATAACCGTAGGCCCATATATACGTATAACCAAGCACATAGCCGCAGGCCCAGCCCTGAGTTGAATATAAAAGAAAAAAAAGGAAAAATATAAACTAAGTAGAAATAAAAAAAAAATTGGGTTATCCAATCTCCAATCTGGAAGCCAAGCCAACTATCATATCAACCAAATGCAGCCCCAGAACCAAGTACCACTCACAGAAGGTAGTGAACCAATTATCATACAACACATACCAAGGACTGAGATCCAATCAACAAGTAGTTGTTTCGACAGGCAGTCAACAATGGGGAAATGTTTTTGCATTACAAGTAATGGGGGATCTGTGGATTGGAACCCATGACCTTCGCCAAACCACTCGCATGTATATTACTCATACAACCTGTTGGGGACCTATAATCATAGGTAACTTGATTCTTCGACTGTTGATTTGGCATTTCTCTCGTGATGAATACATCTGTCTCGGTTGATTCCATTTTCCCCTCCATCCATTTCGCCCAATCCTCCATCACCCTGCTACATTCTTCATCCACCGCTGCGCTCTCACTCCCTTGTTATTTTGACCCATTGAGTACATCTTGCCCGCCACTCATCCTTGAATAAACAAACTTAGGCTAGAAAACATTAGGTTAATAATAAATTATTAGTGGCAATTTTTAAGATTAATTAGTGTAATAAAGCAATATTAATTAAATTAATGTAGTTAGATTAATAAGCTAGGTTAATCTTGTTAGTAATTAATTAATTATTAATTAATTAATTAATTAACTAATAATTAAGTTAGTATTTAGGTTAATTTAGGTTAGTGTTAAACATTAAAATAAAACAACATTAAACATTAATTAAATATAAAACATTTGATAAAAAACATATAAAAAATTAAAAACCAAAAACATAACTATATAGTTAAAACAAAGTAATAAAACAAATATTAAAACAAATACATAAATAAATAAAATCAAACATTAATAAAACAAAACTAATACAAAAATTAAAAAGCATAAATATAAAACATGTAAAAAGAAAAACTTAATAAATAAAATAAAAAAACAAAACAAAACAAACAAAAAAAAAAACATATATATTAAAATATTTTCATAAAGCGCACCTTATGCACTCATCCCAAAAAAACAATATATCAATGCTCATAAAAAATTCCAGACCCCTCGTGCTTTTCGAACGTTAACGGAGGGGGGGGGGGTCCAGAATAGTGGTATTGGGAGGGATAATTGTCACCTCCAGGTGATTCAGACCCCCCCTCCCAATACCACTTACCACCTCAGGGGGGTCCGGAATTACAACTTTTCCCCAAAAAACCATTTTTCCCCAATTTTTCAAAACCACCATCTTTTTTGTCTGTTTGACACCTCGTCTTGAGAAGCAAATTTTGGGCAAACGAAGATGAAATTTTAAAACCGAAAGAGGTTTTTTTTCATCACGGGCTGAAGAACAAAAAAATCTCTTATTTTTTGCACAGGTTCCATGAGCAGGGAGAATCAAAGCCATCTTCAAGGACCATTCATTCAGTTTTTCATTTTCCTGTTGCAGTCCTGATTTTGCAGGAGGTGTTTCGGTGAGCTAGAGGTGACTTTGGAACAACTGAAGGAGGTCTTTTTCCATCATGTTCCCGTATAAAATAACCTCTTTCATTTTTTCCCCAGGTGTCAGCATTAAATATAAACAGATGTCTTTTCGGACCCCTTTTTTGCATAAATTCGGCTTGTCTTTCATGGCGGACAATTCCAGATTTTTGGGGATTTCTTGCTATTTTTGGCCAAGGTGGTTGAATTCAACCTCAGGAACTTGAGGAGAGTCTTGTTTATATATTTTATGGAATAAAATGTGTAGGGGTTGATCATACACCCAGAAAGGTTGTTCTGTGTAATTTTTTGTCCACTAGTAATACAAAGGAATTGATCCACGGGATTCTTGTGTTTGGACATTGGTGATGTTTTTCTTGCTATGTTAATGTTTTGTTACTCTATTATCACCTTGTTTTATAATTCCAACTGTTAAAAGGAAGTTAAAGAATAGAATTCACCTCGTGTACTATGTATCTAGCCTTTTATCAGTCTACATGTTACTCTTCTAATTTTGAGTTAAAGAAATTCTTGAATGCTTCTTTACTTAAATGAACCTCGCACTTGTTCTATCTCTCCATCACATTTTATCTTAATCGATCCAGTATCTTGGCTATCTCGCCCTATGAAGAATCCCTTTAAAAGTTGTTTATCTGACCTTAAGTTTTGACACAGACCCCATATCCCAATGGGATTATAAAGCAATCATTCAGCCAATCAACTCAAATAAAAAACAAATCCTATGTTCTGTGTAACTAGCCTAATATCCTCTTCAAACAAATTTATATCATACATAGAGATCCCTCTCTGAGTCTTGGAGGGCTAGATCCAAAACTCGAAGTGGTTTTGATGTTGCCTCTATGACTGCCCCCACAGCCTTGGGCAAATTACAGAGTGCTAACACAACCCACAACCTCTGCCAAACCACTCGCCTGTATATTATTCATACAACCAACGAATGACCAATGCACCAACTGTTTGGTGCCCAACACCACAATCTGTAGGCTAAAGCAAGAAAAAAACAAAAAACAACGAGCTGCAATGAAACCTGGTGCAGAACGCGTCCAAGCCCAGCGGCCAAGACCACACACCAAGACACGAAGGAGGAGCTCATGGGGGCTTGAACGTTGCACATTTCCCACAGGAGGATCCTGTGACGGTGCATGGCCAAACCCACACAGCTTATGCCTTCCCTCTGCTGAGAAGATGAAAAAAAAAGAGGGAGAACGAGAATGAAAGGGACCCTTCCCGGATTGCGTAGAGGAAGAGTGTGGGATTAGGTTTGGGGGCGAGGCGTATAGGATTTTAAGAGTAGAGAAGGAAATAGAGCATGTGGGCCTCATGCGAGGACCCACGATGCCCTATAAAAGAAATTTTAAATATCAATTTATTTAAAACAAAAATTGTTGTGTTATTTTGTTTTATTTTTTATTATTATTCGTTTAAAATTTAAAATTTAAATTTTTTAATTAGTTTTAATGACCTTCCATAAATTAGTTTTAATTTTATTTTTTTTTTAATTAGTTTTAAATTTAAATCTAAGAGTAAAATTTAAATTTTTAAATTAGTTCTAAATTTTAGAGTAAAATTTAAAAAACAAATTTAAGTTTTTAATTTTTAGAGCAAAGTTTAATTTCAAAAAAAAAAAATAATAATTTTCGGTTGAATTTTTTTTCAACTATTGATATTAATGATTAATTAATTAAAGTGAGTAATTGATATTAATACTTAAGTACATAATTTAATCATTAAGTATGTTCAAGGTCACATTAATTGGTTTAAAAAAATAAAAAATTAAGGACTTAAACTGTGATAAAGGGTGAAGGGGGGGTTTCATGCATGCTAGGAAGGTAAGCTAGAGGAATTGACGAGTGTGGTGCGATGCTATCATAACTACCAGGAGAGGGAGTCAATAGTTTTCTTAGACGAAGACATTGAGCTTAGATGATTTAACCCTAACCTAGCCACTTCCCCTAAAGAGAGTAACGTTTGTTTACAGACAAGTAAAAAAAAAACTTATGCCTAACCCTGTTTTCTATTTTAAGTTGTGCAAATGTGAAATGTCCTTGAAATCACCCTGACAACTTTGGTTGATGGAAATTAAATTATAAAGAATGGTTAGGACTCAAGGAAATTGAGGCAAAGGGACATCGTCATAGGGACCGCCAGCGCCACCACCACCATCACCTGAACTAGCTCTCATACTACACATTTTGGAGGCCATAAAGGAGACTTTAAAGGGGTGTCAACCAGCAGGGATAGAAGTGGAGCCCCCACCATATGGAACTGGTAATATTGAAGCGTCGATGGATTCAAGGGGAGGATCTCCACCCGAAGACATCACAAGAGAACTGCAGAAGATCAAACTCCCAGAGTTTGTCGAGGGTCATGCCAGTGAACGTGTAGAGGCATGGTTGGAAGGCATGACAAGGTGTTTCTCCTTAAGAGACTATGCATCCACTTTGAAGGCGAAGATAGAGATTTTTTAGTTGAGAGACAGTGCCCTGAACTGGTGGGGCAACCTGGAGAGGCAACTGCACTTTACCCCGAACACCGTCTCTTGGGAAATTTTTGAGGAAAGGTTCTGAAGGAAATATCTACCAGCGTACTACGAGGAACAGAAGGTGGGAGCATTTAATGCTCTAGCACAAGGAAACAAGACCATAGAAGAATATGAGATCAGGTTTATGGAATTGGTCAAATATGTTTCATACATGGATAATGACCAATGACAGGAAGATCGCTTTGTATATGGGTTAAACCCTAAGATAAGGGCTATGGTGCAGATGTGGAAACCATCTTCAGTAGCAGAAGCAGTGGAAAATGTGTGTTATGCAGAGGAACACATGAACTTAAATGGAGGTATGAGACCAACCTTTCCGCATTGTCCTAGATTCATGAGGAAGTCCCCTAGGACATTTCCCAGGGGAGGGGGCTCAAGGCCACCTCCATATGGTAATAGAGTCACACCAAGGATAGTAGCCGCAAGGATTTCAATGGAAATGAGTGTAGCATCCCGTTCATCACCAACGATGCAGGCAGGTCCATGTCCATCTCAGGGAGAAGCTAGTAGGGGCAGGGGTTCCAGGGGAAGGAACTCATTTCAGAAACAATCATAGAACACTGTGCAGGTTCAATCTCGTGTTACCTATTGGGGATGTGGAGGACCCCATTATCAGCGTGACTACCCAGAGTTATAATCAAGATTCGTGCATAGAGAAGGAAAGGCCCTGATGGAAAGAGCAAGTGGCAGCCACCAGATTTACGCAGTGGTTAATAATCGTCTAACAGAACATCAATCCACAGTGATGGAGTCATTAGGTACGCTAAATCATATCAATGTTAAAATTTTATTTGATTCTGGTGCTACAGATAGTTTCATTTCACCATATTCATTAGAAAAGAGTGGGTTGGCAGCCTCCGAGCATGACAACTTTAAACAAATCAAGATGGCTTCGAGGGAAAAACAAGAGGTAGGACCTAGTGTTGATAATTTCCTAGTAGACCTGGGAGTGTGTACTACCAGGTTGAAGGTATACATAATTGATCTAGGGGCATATGACCTAATCATTGGAATGGATTGGTTAGAATCCCATCGATCTTTGGTATATTATTTCGTAAAAAGGGTTCTTTGTGTTGACGATGAAGGAAGGCAAATAGAGATCTAGGGTGTACGGAGAAAGGTGTCTCTACGCTTTATCTCAACTATGCAGGTTAAGTGATGCATTAGGTAAGGGTGTCGACTTTATGTAGTGGAAGCAGTGAGTGAAAGGAAAGGACCCTTCTTAGATCAGTACTCGGTATTGTCAGAATTTAAGGATTTTTTCCGAACGAGTTACCAGGGTTACCTCCTGAGAGGGAGTTTGATTTTACTATTGAGATAAAACCTGGTGTAAAACCAATTTCTAAGACTTTGTATCGGATGACAGCGCCAGAACTTTGTGAATTTCAAATGCAGTTGAAAGAGTTACTGGACTTAGGGCTAATAAGGCTCAGTGTCTCACCTTGGGGTGCACTGGTAATTTTTGTGAAGGTTCCTTACGACTGTGTATAGATTACAGAGACTTGAATCGTGCTACAATGAAAAATAGGTACCTAATGCCACAAATAGATGATCTCTTCGATCAAATCAAAGGAGCAGCGATATTCTCAAAGATTGATTTGTGATCAGGGTATCACCAGTTAAGGATTAAGGAAGGTAATATTCCTAAAACTGACTTTCAAACTCGGTTTGGGCATTATGAGTTCGTTTTAGTACCTTTCAGATTGACCAATGCAATAGCAGTATTCATGAGCCTCATGAATGACGTATTCCAAAAGTACTTAGACCACTTTGTACAAATCTTTCTAGATGAATTCCTCATCGATTCCAAAAATGAAAGAGAGCATGAGGAACACTTGTGAGTGGTGTTGTCCTACCTTAGAGAGAACAAATTGTATGGGAAGTTGTCGAAGTGTTTCTTCTTCTAGAAAGAAATCCACTATTTAGGACATATCATTTCTGGTGAAGGAATCTCTATGGAACCAGAAAAGGTAAAGGCCATTATGGAATGGCTAGTGCCAAAAAATGCTCATGAGGTAAGAAACTTCATGGGGCTAGCAGGTTACTATCGGAGATTTGTGGAAGGGTTCTCTAAAATAGTGAAACCCATCACCACTTTGCAGTGCAAGGGGGTCAGGTATGAATGGACAGAATAATGTGATAGTGCATTCATCGAGCTTAAGAGGTTACTAACTAGTGAGCCAATTCTGTGAGTGCTAGACATGGAAAAGGACATCACGGTCTGTAAAGATACCTCGAAGCAAGGGTTGGGGGCTGTGATAATGCAGGATGGAGGTGTGATAACTTATGCATCAAGGAAGCTGAAGAAACACAAATAAATTTACTCTACTCATGATTTAGATTTAGTAGTTGTAATGCTATCTCTGAAACTTCGGGGGCACTATCTTGTGGGGAAAAACTTTGAGCTCAAAATGGACCATCAAAGTTTAAAACATCTCTTCACTCAAAGGTATCTGAATACTAGGCAAAGGTGATGGTGTGAGTTCATGAGTTAGTACGATTTTGGTATTTCATATATCAAGGGAAAAGAGAATGTGGTCGTAGATGCCTTGAGTAGGAGACCACGTGTCTTCTCCTTGATACCCTTAAAATTCAATCTGAGGGAACATGTGTTGATGCAACTCCTTGGAGACAGTTGGTATTTAAAGGTTACTTCAAACCTCCAGAGTGGAGGGAAATTGGTTCCAAAGTATGAAGGATATAGTCTGGAAGCAGACAGACTGTTAAGATATCGAGGAAGGATGTATGTCCCCGAAAGTGGGGATATTCGAAGCATCATACTGAAGGAACCCCATAGATCACTTTAATGTGCACATCCAGGTGTGAAGAATATGTACGCAGACATGAGGAAGCTCTTATTCTGGGTAGGCATAAAGCGTGATGTAGTCCATTTCGTTGCCAAGTGCCTAAAGTGTCAACAAGTGAAAGCCAACCACCATCACCCGGAAGGCCTCCTACAACCACATGATGTTCCTATGTCCAAGTGGGAATTCATCTCTATGGATTGTTTTGTGGGGTTGCTGCTCACATATCATAGACATAATGACATTCTTGTGATAGTTGATAAGTTAACCAAGAGTTCTCATTTTATTCCGGTTAGAGACACTTATGATGTCACTGATGTGGCACGCATGTTTGTAAGTGAGGTCATTCGTTTGCACGGGATACCTAAGAAGATCATTTCAAATAGGAACTCCATATTCACTTCTAGGTTTTGGACAAGTTTGCAGTTGGCGTTGGGGACTTAGTTGAACTTAAGCATAGCTTATCATCTGGAAACAGATGGGAAAACTAAGAGAGTAAATCAAGTCATGGAAGATATGCTTAGGATGTACGTCATGGATAATCAAACCCATTGGTAGAAGTACCTACCTTTGTTAAAGTTTGCCTACAATAACAATTTTCATAGCTCCATTAGAATGCCAGCCTACGAAGCTTTGTATGGAAGGCCATGCAGAACGTCCTTGAGTTGGGAGAGGTTAGAAGACCAAGTAACCGTTGGTCCAGAATTGATTCAAGATATGGAGGAACATGTAATTCATATTAGGCAGAGACTAAAGGAAGCACATGATAGACAGAAAAGTTATGTGGATGCACACAAGACTGATCGAAGTTATAAAGTGGGAGATCAGGTTTTCATTCGTATTAGACCTAATAAGAGTACCATTTGTTTTGGAAATGGGACAAAGTTGTCACCTCGATTTATAGGATCATTCAAAATCCAAGAAAAAATTGGACCCGTTGCCTATCATCTCATACTGCCACCCCACTTTCATAAAACTCATAATGTTTTTCATGTATCTATTCTACATCATTATGTTTCTGATGAATCAAATAAATTAAATTGGAAGGAATTGCAGGTATTAGAAATGGCAACCCTCACAGTAGAACCGTTATGCATATTGGACAGTATAGTCCGATAGCTAAGGAACCGTCTGGTAGACCAAGTTAAGGTCCAATGGGACAAGTATAGTCTAGGATATTCTACTTGGGAGGATGTCGTGACAACATGACGAGATTATCCCTCACTTGTTTTACCACCTCGAGAATATATTTCTCAAAGGTTGGGTGTATGTGACACCACCTTTTGACTTAGACAACCAGGATTACCTGAGGCCTAAACACCTTTATTTCCTATTCACAAGTGAAACTATTAAATAATACACTTGAACTTTTAAGACGTATGAACCTTTGTAAATGTTTAAATGTTATTGATGATGATGGATATGATGTGATCTACTATGTGAATGTAAATTCTATGAATGTTTAAATGTTATTGATGATGATGGATATGATGCTATCTACTATGTGAATGTAAATTCTATGAATGTTTAAATGTTATTGATGATGATGGATATGATGCAACCTACTATGTGAATGTAAATTCTATGAATGTTTAAATGTTATTGATGATGATGGATATGATGCGATCTACTATGTGAATGTAAATTCTATGAATGTTTAAATGTTATTGATGATGATGAATATGATGCGATCTACTATGTGAATGTAAATTCTATGAATGTTTAAATGTTATTGATGATGATGGATATGATGAGATCTACTATGTGAATGTAAATTCTATGAATGTTTGAATGTTATTGATGATGATGGATATGATGCAATATATTGTGTGAATGAGAATCCTATGAGGGTTTAAATGCTATTTGAATGATGTTATAAATAATGCAATATATTATGTAAATGATAATTCTATGAATGGGTAACGTTAATTGAATTATGGGATATTATGAGATCTATTTCTAACTTGAAAACTTTGATGTTAAATTTGTTGGTACAGGGATACCAAATTGAGATTATAGTTGTATGCAATTACATGATAATAATGCGTAGATGCATATGAGTTTGTGTTACAGACTAATCTGCAGATCATTGGGCTATGAAATAGCCAAGGGATAATGATAATGAAAGTGGATGTCGTGACCACTGACCGAGAAACAATATGGTATGAATCTTTGTATGTGAAATTATATTGGTTTGGATGCATTGCTATGATATGTGGACTAGTGCAAAATTTCAAGTGGTGAGTGTTATCACTGAAATTTCGTCCGCACATGGCGACAAGAACTCAGCATTGTCAAACAGTAATGAAGTCATTCATGGCACTGGATTAATTTCACAGCATTGCAAAAGGGTCAAAAACTATACAAAGTAACCAAAAATTGAAGGGCGCATTACAGAATATGGGTGTGCACGCATATGCGTGGAACAGGAACGTACAATGCACGCATGCGCGCACGATGCACGACTGTTGGCGAAAAAACCCGTGCACCTGCTAAACAGTGCATTTATTGAATTGGTCGGCCTCCCAACCTGATTTGACCATCAAATCTGAGCTGAATCCGCATGGTAGGCTGGTCAAAGACCTAATTGAGCCCTAAAGAGCCCCTTTTCACACCTCAAAGGAGTTACATAATCACCCAATGCAATGCTATAAAAAGCCATGAA
>ML777104.1:574536-592299 GCA_009831015.1 Picea engelmannii | reverse complement strand
CACCCTATCATTACTGCGGGCCCCTTTTGTAAATGGGGCATCGACTTTATGACTTGTAATCCCCCCTCTAGCAATGGTCACAAATACATTGTTGTCGCCGTTGATTACTTCACCAAATGGGCTGAAGCTATGCCCACTTTCAACAACACCGCTGACACTGCAGCGCGTTTCTTCTTTAACCACGTCATATCCCAATTTGGAGTACCACTCCAACTCGTTTCCGATCATGGGAAACACTTTGAGAATGAGATATTTGTCGAACTCTCATCTTGGTTAGGCTTCTCTCACGAGTTTGCCTCACCATATTACCCTCAGTCAAACGGACAGGTCAAGGTAGTGAACAAAGTCCTCAAGACCATGTTACAGTGCACGGTTAATAAACATAAAACCAATTGGCATCATATGTTATTTTCTGCGCTATGGGCTTATCGAATGGAAGTAAAGACCGCTACGGGTTTCACGCCATTTCATTTAGTCCATGGGGTTGAGGCAACTCTTCCCATCGAGTGCGAAATTCCCACCCTACGCACCGCAATTGAGCTTTTACCTAACACTGCTCCAATGGAGTAGCACTTGCTGAACTTGGAGTCTTTGGATGAAGATCGTCGATCCTCATTACAGAACAACGAGGAAGCTAAAAAACGATCCAAGGCTACCTTTGATCGCCATGTCAACCTTCGATCATTTCGCGAAGGCGACCTTGTCCTAGCCTATGATATCGCTCATGATACCTTTGGCCACAACAAATTCGAATCACTTTGGTATGGCCCTTACATCATCCAACATTGCCTCACTAAAGGTGCATACATCCTGGCCTCCCCCGAAGGCCTCTCACTCAAGGAACCCGTCAATGGGTTATACCTCAAGAAATTTTATGCTTAAACGTAGTCATGCTACTTTAGGTTATTTGCTTTTCTAACATTTTTTAATCTTTTTTCTCCTTCCCTCTCGTCTAAACTCTCCATTGTGCTATTGACAGATGCTTCCTTCACCAGCTTACCACATCGGTTACGCCGACGACGCCAGTCGTTGGACACAAAATCTTGCTTCGGCTGCTTGGGCTCTCTACACCCCATCACGTGAAATGCTACATCCCAGCGGCATATGTTTGGGACCAACAACCAACATTCAAGCCGAATACACTGCGGTCATTGGCCTCCTGGCCGACACCCAACGTTATCGTATTCGCCACCTTAGAGTTTTCCTCCACTCTCAACTAGTCGTTCTCCAGCTCAACAATGTATACCGTGTACGCGATCCATGCCTCTTTCGCAAATACCTGCAGGTTAGACTGTTATCTCGACATTTTGATTCCATTACATTTACACATATTCCAAGACAATTGAATCAAACAATAGATGAAATAGCTAACATGGTGTTAGATTGGCATATATCACATCAATCTACACATACATAAACATCTCATACATCCTGTCACAGCATATATATAGAATAGACATCATCATCATCAACAAAAAACACATGTAGACAACATCAGGATCTCAAAAAATATGTATACTCATGTATATATAAAAAGCCTGTCAGGCCATCCGAGTGTTTACATACAAAAATACATCTGCCCGTCGGCCAGTGCTGCACCTCGGTACAAAAATCGTCTTACCAGCCTATATACAATCAAAATGGTGTACATCATACATCAGGGGGCCTCTATCGCACCCCCACCTGCTCCTCCCTCAGGAGGAGGTGGTGGTCCACCCACACCTGCCCCAGGCGGTGGTGGTGGCACACCCATAGGACCCTCCTGCCCCAGTGGGAGGCATCCACTCGTCATCGCGACAAGCACAGCTGCTCGTCGCACTATACCCCGCCATGGTGGCGGTACCCCTATACACTGCTCCAAAAACCCCTCGTCCTAGATGCGTATCCACATGCCCTCACTGTAACACCGTCTCCAGACGACGGCGTATATCATCAAAATCTACTCCGGCTACCGCTAGAGGAGCATGTGATGGCCCTGCACCAGGATCGTCTAACCGACGCCTCCTCGCTGCCCTCTTGGGCTCTGCTGGTCGCCCCGTGGCCTCATCCCACCGGCACCTCTCTCCACGTGGCAGTCTCTCCGGCTCTCGCTGAACCGGCGCCCCCGGGGCGCCTTTTTTTTTTCATATCATGGTCAGGTACGCACGCGCATTGTCACCTTTATCTAATACATGCTCATATCTTATATTTTCTTCAGATATTGTTCACTTTGGGTATTTGGTTGTTCTATGTCCAGGTACTTGATCATCATCCCTCAACATCATTCCTTCAGGTATATACTCAGCACTGGCATGTAGTCTCTCCCCCTATATTGCATTTACATTTCCAGTCACACCCTCTGATATTGGCCTTTAGGATACCCATTCCCAGCTCTGCAGTACTTACACCTCCATTTGCATCTTCAGTACTGTAACCCGGTAGCATTCTCACCCACATGAGTTGTCCCATTCATAGAACCTTTTTGGCACTTTTGACACTCATGCTATTTTTCATTACCCTTTAGGGATGGGAGTCCTGGTAGTCTTTCATCATGTTGCGAATCAACCACATACTTCTTTTCCTCATCTTGCTAGCTTCCCATATGGACTCCTAGATCAGCGCTTTATGGTTCTATTCTTTTTACCTGCACCTCTACAGGATCATGAACCCTCCATTTCATCCACCATCAATTTGCCCATCTGCGAACCTATCTTCATTTCACCTACCTCATACAGAAACTCACCAATGGGGCCCCCACCCTTCATTAGTTTTCCATGAAATTTCTGCCCTCCCTGGGGCACTCATTTCACACTGGGGCACCCGTTTCTGTATTTGTACTTTTTTCCCCAAAATTATTCATTATTTATTGTACAAACACCTTTATTTTCAGTCATTTCCTTTTTTCGTCACCGTTGGCGACTTGCTTCCTTTTTTGGCCACACACAACCCATGTCACCCTTGGTTGGAGCATTGCTTCTCATTTACCCTTGCTGGCATCGTCCATATCTTCAGAGTACTTCACAGGTCACTTGCCTCTACCCTCTGAATTTGTTCACCTTGTCCCGCCTCTGGCACAACTTATCCTTAGTCTTGGCGTCCCCCTAACACTCGACCTTGTCACATGGTTGTGGCCACTCATTATATCATACACCCTCCAACCAAGGGTAGTATTGAGTCTTCCCACTTCTTGACTTCGTCCATGTACCTCTGCCACTTCCTCACCTCAGTAGATTCCACGAAGCCCTTTGCTTCTAGGAGTTGCGTCCCCCTTTTGTCGACATCAGCACAATTTTCCAGAAGGGCGACAGTATCTTGATTCTCATTTTCCATTCAATGAGAGATCTCGGACGGCACAGGGTGAACCACCATTGCTCCCTACTGTCGTTGGCCCCCATAACATTCGACGCCAACACTTTCTCATGTTATGGTGGGTCTTACTTTGCGACTATTGCAGTTCTTTTTATCATTTGCCAAAGATCTCTGAACCTGGTAGGGCTATCAATGCCCACATCATTGTCGCTTCTTATCACCGCGATCATTGCCTATTGTTCAGAGTATATTCCTTTGCAGAATTGTCTTATGTCTTTATCATCACCGCCCCCGAGGGCGCTGCAGTTGTCTACACCAACACTTCAGTCATATTTTTTCAGAGTTACATAACACGAGCATGGGGCATGCCCGCCTCGTTTGTACACAATTGTATATTGTTATGCACCTTATGTAAGGTCGGGTTCTACTGGTTCCTTTCTTCTCCAAAGGATTTCTCTACACTGTCCTACTATTGCTCTCTCTTACAACAACATTCTCAGTAGAAGAAACATTGATGGATTTCGGCTATACGTTTGCTCCTAACCTCATCCATCAGGGGGCATCTGTTATCACTCAAATTTCGTCCGCACATGGCGACAAGAACTCAGCATCGTCAAATAGTAATGAAGTCATTCATGGCACTGGATTAATTTCACAGCATTGCAAAAGGGTAAAAAACTATACAAAGTAACCAAAAATTGAAGGATGCATTACAGAAGATGGGTGCGCGTGCATATGCGCGGAACAGGAACGTACAATGCGCGCATGCGCGCACGATGCGCGACTGTTGGCGAAAAAACACGCGCACCTGCTAAACGGTGCATTTATTGAATTGGTCAGCCTCCCAACCTGATTTGACCATCAAATCTGAGCTGAATCCGCATGGTAGGCTGGTCAAAGACCTAATTGAGCCCTAAAGAACCCCTTTTCACACCTCAAAGGAGTTACATAATCACCCAATGAAATGCTATAAAAATCCATGAAGAAACATCATTTTCTCAAGGAATTTCATGTAATGTTATGCTGCTTAGATTGTTTTAAGGACTCACTCCTTGACAATAACACATTAGCACCATTTCATTGAGCTATCCACCACTCTCTTGAGTGGATGTGCTAGGAGTTCTTTCACCATCATTCTCATTTTCTTATTGTAAGGAGAGCAAGTTTGTGAGGGCCTCAAGAGCCTTCCATTGGAGAAAGAAGGGACTCATAGTCCCCTTTCTTCATTGTGCTTTGGATTTCATCAATTGATCAGCCCAAAAACATTGGTGATATTGGTCTTTTTTTGTTTGTTATTTCTTTATCCATATGCTCATAGTTTTAGTTTGTTTTAATTTAATTCTTGCTTATAGTTTTGTTGTTCTTTTTCTAACCCTTTCCTCTACAGCTGTCATGCTCAGCAAGACCCAACTGGGCATGTAAGCACCCTTTATTTTCTCACCAAGTGACGAATTGGGTGCAAACAATGAGACTGCCCAAAATTGAATAAACGATGACAAAACTCCCAACAACACGGTGCCACTGTATATTCCATTGTAGGGTGTGGACCCTAGTCCTATTAGGAGGGGTGGAGGCATTTCCCACTATGTATCCTCTCAAACCTGGATTCATGGGAGGATGGTGTTAGCACACGCTCCCCTAGACGTGTGATGATCACTGTCAGTTGCCTGCTGGGGAAGCTTGGTCAAGATAGCGACACTTCCACTTATGGGTTCTATTTGGAGTTAGGTTAATATAGTTGACGCTCCAAGATAGTCCAGCAGAGGAAGGATAGGAATGGAAGATGGAAGTAATTTAGGGAGGAAGGATGAATAGAAATAGTTGATAGTGTATGGAGATTTGTCTTATGGTGAAATTTATTGTTTTTCCTTCTAAAAAGAAAATGAGTAGATATGAGTATTCATAATTACGTAACTAAACTACAATTGTCTAAATAACATTGTTGAGCTAGATAATTGTAATTAAAGGATTTCGCAAACATATGATTGGTTTATTGTCTTTTATAAAATGAATAGTCTTGTTGAATGGATTGGATGGATATGAAAATTACTATAGAGATGATAGTTATTGTCATTAGTACATGCACAAGACTTGTATGTACTAGCTACACATGCATTTCTTGCACATGTACACTAGTATGTATGAGTTTTCTTGGCTTATTTACTAATAATGTCAGTTATTTGTTATGAATGTGTGAACCATGTGTCTTTTCCCTTGTATCATAAAATACTTTAACTTCAGAATGAAGTTTCTTGAAAGGTGGGTGTATGTAATAACCCTAATTAAATAACTAATTGTCTAAGTTAAATAATTGTTTAAGGGTATTAAGTTTAATTAATTAAATAATTAATCGACCTAATGTATATTAATTAATTAATTAATTATTATTTATTAATAATAATAATAATTTATTTATTGTTTAAAGTATATTAATTAATCGATTAGTTAATTAATTAACTCATTAAGTATTTGGGGAATGAATTAAACTTTAATAAATTTTAATCTATTAAAAAAAAACTTAACGTATTGAAGGATGGTTGGCATTGAATGGAGGGATAAGGTGGTTGGCATTGAATGGAGAGATAAGGGGGGGAGAGGCAGTGAATGGATGGGGGGAATATGAGGGGGCAAAGACATTCGAGAGGGGGACTTTTGATTTTGGGGGGACAAAGAGAATTTTTTGGCGATTAGGAGATTGTATTAGAGCATTTTCCAGGGGAGGGATTGGGAAAACTGTATTTATGGTTTTGGCTTGAGGAATTTGTTGGACTGTTACAGGGGATCATCGGTTGCTGGGAGTTTTGGGCTCAGGGGCCAGGAATCCTTACGGAATCCTGGAGCTAGGGATTCAGATAAGCTTTATTCCTAGCTGGTAGGGAGGAAAGATTAGGTTTTGGGCAGATTTTGGGCAGAGCATCTTGGTCAGAGTTTGGGTAGAGAAGCTTGGACAAACAGAGTGGGAAACAGAATCACTTGAGAGGTATTTATGTTCATTATTATTGCATGTCATTATCATTATGATGGTTCACTATTTTACTATGTTGTATATGTTTTTTTTTTTATATATGATTTTTATATCATGCTCCTCATTTGAATTTTTTGAACCATGAACTGTTAGTTTGTTAGTTGTTGAATATAAAACCGTAAAGAAATTACGATATAAATTTTATGTTTAAATTTATTAATTTTTAGGTTTTGTTAGCTAGGACACTACAGGTTACCTTGATGTATAGGTTTTTGTCTACACTTCCTTTTATGAACCCTGTCTATTGTATATATTTATCCAGTCTAGAGTACCATGCTCTACGATCCTGTTTTAGACCATACAGGGCCTTCTTCAATTTGCACACATAATCTTTATTCTCTGAAAACTAAAATCCTTTTGGTTATTCGATGTAGACTTCTTCTTCAACTTCCCCATTTAGAAACATTGATTTCATGTCCATCTAATACACTTTAATATTTTTGGAGAATACATAAGCTAAGATAAATCGGATTGATTCTATTCTGGCAACTGGGGAAAATGTCTCTTCAAATTCAATTCCTTCAACCTGTGTGTATCCTTTACATACCAATCTAGTTTTGTTCCTTGTAACATGTCCATCTTCTTTAAATTTATTTCTGAAAACCCACTTTGTGCCAATCACATTCTTATTCCTTGGTCTTGGAACCAATTCCTAAGTGCCATTCTTCTCTATTTGATCCAATTCTATATTCATGGCCTTATTCCAAAATCCATCCTTACTAGCCTCTTCAAAACAGTTTGGTTCAATCATAGATAAGAGTGCTAGGTGCATTTTTTCTAGTGAAGGGACTCTTCTTCTAGTATCAACTCTTGCATCCTTGTTTCTTATAATATGATCTGAAGGATTATTCTTTTGTACTCGTTTGCTAAGTGTCTTTGGAGGCACTTGTTGAACTTTCTCTTCTACTTCTGTCTAATCTTCTTCATCTTCCTCTTCTACTTATTCTTCATATTTTGCTTGTTCTTCGTAAAGTTGTTCCACTAATTCATTATCTTCTTCCTTTGATTCTCGTCCCCCTGTTTCATCAATTATTACATTGATGCTTTCCACAACTTTGTTCAATCTCAGATTGTAACACTTGTATGCTTTCCTTGTATTTGAGTAACCAACAAGTACTCATTTGTCCACACGAGAGTCAAACTTTCCCATTCTTCTATCTTCACTTTTGATGTAGCATTTTCTTCCAAATACTCTGAACTGCTTCACATTTGTTGGCATTACTTTCCATAGCTCATAGGGAATTTTGTCATTTTTGTCTCTGAGCATTACTTTGTTTTGAATGTGAGTTGTTGTATGCACTGCATGTGTCCAAAAAATATCTATCAATTTGGAATCCATGCTCTCATCCACTGTCATATATCTTTCCAAACCTGCTAAGTGTTCTTACGAATCCATCTATGTCTATACTCTCTAAGACTTTGCTACACAACTATCCATAATTTTGACTCATATGTCATTGTACTATGGTGAAGTACTACTACAACTAATTGATATATCATATTATACTTCTTCTAATTGAATTCATTGAATCTGTCTACTCAAACTCTGCAAGTTGCTTGTAGGATGGTTCTCTGGTTTGTCTCAGCTACCGCATAGACTCCCCCTATCCATTATTCATATTGTCTGGGAGTCTCTAAGTTGGATGGCTCAGAACAATTCCTACTTTGATGTGTATTCATCATCATCTTTGTTGGTAGATTCATCATCTCTCTAAGCTTTGACTTCTTTCCTTCTGTCTGTGGATTCATCTTTCACTATAATGCACGAAAGTACAATCTCTTGAACCTATTCCTTATTTATCTGTCTGTCTTTTCTTTCAGTTATTTTTCAAACCTTTTTGTATCTTAAATATTTCCTTTTCTCTATAAAATTTTCTTCATCTCGTTTTATTGTCAATCTTGCGATCTTTGGGACCTGGTCTTTGTTCACCTGTTCTTCGTGTTTTCTTACCCATACTTTCTTATATCTTGTATCAGTGTTCTCTTTCATGGAAGTATTGATCATGCTTCTACAATCACTAGCTATGTGTCCATAGTTATGACATTTGTAACATTCAATGTTACATTGGGCCACATAGGCATTTTTTTCTTGAACATTTCTTTTATAATCCCTACAATCTGCAACCTTATTTCCAAAATCAATACAATAAAAACAATGACCATAAAAGAAATTTTCATACCTGGGAGTGAGTGATCTTCTTTTTGGTTTATTCCTTTTGAATTTATGCATTGACTGATCATGATCATGATTGAAGTTTCTTTGTGGCTTGAACATGGATGGTCTTCTTGAAGATGTATCTTCAATAGTTTTCTTAGATCCTGGTTGACCATGATTTCTTCCTTTGAGTACTTCTACATAACTCTTTCTATTTTCTTCATTATTATTTTATAGCAACCTAGAGTGCTTCTCTTCATTCCCTATAATTGATGTGGATGTTTTTGTCTCTTGAACGTTCATGTTGATCTTGACGATTTTACTTCTCAATGTGACAACTTCTTCTTCAATCTTTTGAACTTATTCTTCTTTCTTCATTATCTAAGACTTCATGACTTCTTTTGTTCTTTTTGTCTCTTCAAGATGTATTTTTAATGTGATTTTTTTTTCTTCAAGTACTTTGTCTTCTTGGCCAAACTCTTACTCAAGATGGTTTAGATTGTTACTTCTTTCCTTGAGATGATTTGTCAATATCTTCTCTCTCATTTCTGCTTCTTCCTTTTGTGCTACTATGTTGGCTTCCAAATACTATTTTTGATCTTTAAGATTTTATTTGATCTTTTTGGCATCTTCTAGCTGAGTTCTTAAGTTCTTGATGACTTGCTGGGATTCTTAAAAAATGTAAGCACTTTCCTTTTGTTTCATCAATCCCTTATTGAGTGGCTTGTTTTATTCTCTTTCTTTTCTTAGTTCATCTAAAGAATTGATCAATTCTTCTTCATAATTGTCTTCATTTTCAATTAGTTTTTCTGTCTCATAGCGTTCTATTTCAAGATTCCCACTTTTTTTACAATTAAAGAAAAATAACATACCTCAGCTAATTATGTACTCTTCATCTTCTGAATCTGTTTGACATGGTGAACATATTTCTTCTTGATCTCTACCTGCATCTTCTTTGGAATTTTTTGAATCTGTAATGGGTGAAGAATATATATCACATAATTTATCCCAAAGTTCTTTGGTTGATGAACATTTACCAACCTTTTCTCTTACCAGATTAGGTAATCCTTCCCAGATGAATTCCGTAGCTATTTGTTTATTCTTCTTCAATACCTTCTTGGCTATAGTCTTTTCCCTTTTTGAACTATCGTATCCTGTAACGAATGATAGCGAAATTTAATATGCTTGTGCCTGTAAAAATACTTTCATCCTTCCACTCGACATCTCATACTTTAAACCATTCTAATCATTGAACAATGGTACTCCATTCTCAGAATAATTTATTATCTCCTTCCATTGGTTAAATTTTTTTCTGAATGAACCTGCTCTGATTCCAATTGTTGGATTACTGAGAGGGGGATTAATCAGTAATAGAGAAATTTAACCCTTTTTAACCACAAAATGAAAGTGTTATATCAATGTAGCAATCTCATACAATAGTTGCAAAGTAAATAAACAATGAACAAATGAGTAATCATACACATACAAAATACAACAGTGTTTTTACATGGAAACCCAAAGCAGGAGAAAACCACATAATTTTTTTTCTTATACGTCTTTAAGAATTACATTCAATGGAAGCAACAACTTCCTTTGTTTTCCAACTGTAACTGGTAGGAGGCTCCAACCCCCTAGCTTCTCAAGCTACAATGTGAAGGAAGCTCCAACTCCCCAATTCTTTGGATACAACTAGAAGGAGTCTACAAACCCCTATGTTCTCCAGCTACAACCAGATGGTGGCTACAACCACTTTTCCTTGCCCCATCCAATTTCCTTGTCGTAGAAGTAGAATGATGGAACCATTGTCACACTATCATTGTGAGATATACTGTTGTAAACCTATACCAATCAACTTGCACCAAAAAACCTGTAAGAACCTATACCAATAACTTGTTCCAACATGTACCATACATCAACATGTACCTAAACCTGTACCATAAACAAATGCAACAACCATGCACCAAATCTGTACAAATAACTTGTCACAATAACCTGTCCAAACAACCTATCAAAAAAACCTGTCTCATCAATATTATCAACCAACTCAGATCTACTCACCGAGATCAATCACCAAGACAACTCTCAACCATATGCACAATATCACCAATATGTGCATCAACCAAGCATAACAAAACAACTCATAATCATCACCAAGATCAATATGTTCTTCTAATAATATACCAGTACAAGTATGCTACATCATCCATAAACCATGTGTCAACAATGATACTAACAAGTGCCTCCAACCATGTACCAAGTATGTACCAATCATGCATCAACTACTCATCAACTATGACTCATCAAGATGTACCAATATCATCAACTATACACCTCATGTATGTGCCAACTCATCAACTACTTGTCTCAACCATGTACCAAAAACGTACCTCAACCAAAATCCCTCATCAATTTCATCATCCAAATCTAATTTGTAACTCTGTAACAGACGTGGTGTATATGATCACATACCTGCAAACCTTCCTCAACAAGAGACTACCATTTTCATAAAATTTTACTTTAGTCTCACATGACTAGTTTTGGATTAGTCAACAACCCTAACTTGCAATATTCATAACTATGTACCTCTAATGATTAAAGGTCTAAAAATAGTACAAAATGTTCTTCAGTGTATTTTTTGCAATTTTTCCACGTTTCACTTCTTGGAACCTCCCAAAAAAAGGAGTTATAGCAAAAATGGCATATCTTGTTGAATTATGGTTCATTCTAGAGAGAGACCTTGTAGAGCATAACCCGCATGGAATATTTGTTGTATGAATCTGAAAATGGTATAAAGAATACTAAAGAATATATTCTAACCAATACATGTGTTCTTACTGAATTGGGATCTTTTATGAAGAAGTTATGACGTTTTTACCCGAAACACTTGTTTTAGACTAGTTTCAGGACTAATCACAAACCCTATTTTCCATGGAGTGTAACTCCAAAAATACAACAACCCACAAGATGAAATGTTTATCACAACTACTTGGATATGTTTCCTTAATGGCCTCCATATTTTACGGTCTGAATCATTCTAGACTAAAGGTTATTGCAAAAATTGTGAGATGACCTGTAAATAATGTACCTTCGAAAGCATCATCAAAAGCATTTATCCTCCCTTGAATTTCGGCCTTCTTTACTTCACATTCCCTCTGAAATTTGCATTAGATATCCTTTGGTTACCCCAATCACTTGTAGATATTCAATATGCTCAAGTGTGATTAAATGAGATACTGTTTTTTATCTTTAATATTTTCTTCAATCTTTCTGGCATCTTCTAGCTGAGTTCTTAAGTTCTTGATGACATGTTGGCTTCTTAAAAAATGTGAGAACTTTCCTTTTGTTTCATCAATCCCTTCTTGAGTGACTTGTTTTCTTCTCTTTCTTCTCTTAGTTCATCTAAGGAACTAATAAATTCCTCTTCATAATTGTCTTCCTTTTCAATTAGTTTTTTTGTCTCATGGAATTCTATTTCAAGATGTTCGTGTTTTTCATAATTAAAGCCAAACAACATATCTCTGTTGATTATATACTCTTCATCTTTTGAATCTGTTTGATATGGTGAACATATTCCTTCTTGATCTGTACCTACATATTCTTTGGCATTTTCTGAATCTGTGATGGGTGAACAATATATATCATGTAATTTATCCCAAAGTTCTTTGGTTGATGAACATTTACCAACCTTTTCTCTTACCGTATTAGGTAATCCTCCCTGGATGAAATCCATTGCTATCTTTTGATTATTATTCAATTCCTTCTTGGCTATAGTATTTTCCCTTTTTGAACTATCATATCCTATAATGACTGATAGCCAAATATAATACCCCTGTTCCTGTAAAAATATTTTTGTCCTTCCACTCCACATCTCATACTTTAAACCATTCTGACTATTGAATAGTGGTACTCCATTCTCTGAATAATCCATGATCTCCTTCTAGTGGTTAAATCCTTTCCTGAAGGAACTTGCTCTGATTCCAATTGCTGGATTAATGAAAGGGGGTTGAATCAATAATATAACAATTTAATCCTTTTTAACCACAAAATCAAAGTGTTATATCAATGTAGAATTATCATCCAATATTTGAAGATTAAATAAACAATGAAAAAATGAGAAATCATACACATACATAGTACACCAATGTTTTTATGTGGAAACCCAAAGAGGGATAAAACCATGAAATGATTTTTCTTATATGTCTTTAAGAATTATATTCATTGGAAGCACCAACTTCCTTTGTTTTCCAATTGCAACTAGAAGGATGCTCGAACCTACTAGATTTTCAGGCTACAACTTGAGGGAAGATCCAACTCCCCAATTATCTTACTACAACCAGAAGGAGGCTACAACCCACTATATTCTCCAGCTACAACCAGAAGGTGGATACAACCACCTGTCCTTGCCCCATCCAATCATCTTGTTGTAGAAGTAGAATGATGGAACCACTGTCACACTATCACTATGAGATATACTATTGTAAACCTATACCAATCAACCTACACCAAACAACCTATAACAACATGTACCAATAAACTATGCCAACATGTACCATACATCAACCTATACCATAAACAAATGCATCAACCATGCACCAAACCTGTACAAATAAATTGTCACAATAACATGTCTAAACAACCTATCACAACAACTTGTCTCATCAATATTATCAAGCAAATCATATCTACTCACCAAGAAAAATCTCAACCATATGCACAATATCACCAAGATGTGCATCAACCAAGCATAACACAACAACTCATAATCATCACCAAGATCAATATGTGCTTCTAATAATATACCAAGACAAGTATGCTACATCATCCATAGACCATGTGTCAACAATGATACTAACAAGTGCCTCCAACCATGTACCAAGTATGTACCAATCATGCATCAACTACTCATCAACTATGACTCATCAAGATGTACCAACATTATCAACTATACACCTCATGTATGTGCCAACTCATCAACTACTTGTCTCAACCATGTACCTCAACCAAAATACCTCATCAATTTCATCATCCAAATCTGATTTGTAACTCTGTAACAGACCTGGTGTATATGATCACATACCTTCAAACCTTCCTCAACAAGATGCTATCATTTTCATCAAATTTTACTTTAGTCTCACATGACTAGTTTTGGATTAGTCAACAACGCTAACTTGCAATAATCATAACTATGTACCTGTATTGAATAAAGGTTTAAAAATAGTACACAATTTTCTCCAGTGTCTTTTCTGCAATTTTTCCAGGTTTCACTTCTTGGAACCTCCCAGAAAAGGAGTTGTAGAAAAAATGGCATACCTTGCTGAATTCTGGCTTATTCTAGAGAGCAACCTTTTAGAGCATGCCTCACACAGAATATTTGTTGTATGGATCTGAAAATGGCACAGATAATACTAAAGACTGTACTCTAACCAATACATTTGGTCTTACTGAATTGGGATCCGTTATGAAGAAGTTATGATGTTTTTACTTGAAACACTTGTTTTAGATTAGTTTCAGGACTAGCCATAAACCTTATTTTCCACGGAGTGTAACTCCAAAAATACAACAACCCACAAGCTAAATGTTTTATCATAGCTACTTGGATATGTTTCCTCAACGACCTCTATATTTAATGGTCTGAATCATTCTATAAAAGTGATTATTGCGAAAATGGTGAGATGACCTGTAAATAACATACCTTAGAAAGCATAATCAAAAGAATTTATCCTCCCTTGAATTTCGGCCTTCTTTACTTCACCTTACCTATGAAATTCGCCTTTATCCTTTGGTTACCTCAATCACTTGTAGATATTCAATATGCTCAATTGTGATTAAATGAGATACCCTTGCCTCTTATTTATAATTTTCGGTAGCTTCTTCAAGGGGTTACATTCTAACCATCTTAAACCACTTTCCTTATTTTAGGGATAACCCACTTATAACCACTTGTCCACTTAGTAATTTCTCCATTAAATTTACTATTTAAATAATTTCTTTGGTATCCACTTTGACTCATAATACACTCATCACTTCACTTTATTATTTACCTTCTAAAATCTCTTAAACCACTTTCCTTATTTTAGGATTAACTCATTTCTAACCACTTGTCCACATAGTAATTTATCCATTAACTTTGTTATTTAAATAATTTCTTTTGTATCCACTTTGACTTATAGTACACTCATCACTTCACTTTATTATTTAAATAATTTCTTCTTTGCAGCCACTTTGACTGTTTTTACCTTTTGGGGCTTCTAGATGACTCATGAGGGTTCTCCAACTTCACATGGCCATAAATCTCTGACTGTGACTAGTTATGTGATGTTCCACATACCACCGGAAATGGCATGACATGGTCTATCCATCTAGAATAGTCTTACCTTCAAATATATTAAATATCATACCATTATACATCAAACAAACTTGGGTCCATTACCCAAACATTTTTGCTACCATAATTTGCTACCGGACTTTATTCAAGGGTTGACATCAATGACAACCAACCCAAATAATCCACTGCATGGGCTCACATTCCTGATGAGAAAAGGAAAACACTGCAGCCTAAAAGTGAGAAGTGTATATTTATTGGTTATTTTGAAGATGTCAAAGGTTATAGACTTATTCAACCACATTGTAATGAAATTATTATTAGAAGACATGCTAAATTTGATGAAAATTTATTTGCCTGCGAGGCTAATTCAGAGTTTGTGCCTTCTTTGGCCTGCAAGTTTAATTCAACGTGTGTGCCTTATTCAGCCTACAAGCCATCTTCAACATTTGTGCCTTCTTATGTTCTAGTTTCTTCTTCATATTATGATAGTGAGGATGAAAATCCACCTGCATCTGATCACCTTCCTCCAGATGAGTCCTTTGATCCTGAACCAGCATCGACTCCAACTCCACTTCTTCCTAGATGGTTCCATTCAACACGAGAAGTAGTTGTTGATCTTGTCAGTGATCCTTCATATCAGTGTCAAAAAATGTTCATAGTTCCAGTGAGCCTCTTCTCTGTTGGCTCAAGTTTCAGAGACTCATGTTCTAGAGACATTTGTAGAAGCTTCAGGTCATCTAGATTGGGATACAACAATGAATGAAGAGTATCGTTCTTTAATGGAAAATGATACTTGGGATCTTGTACCTCTTCTAAAAGGAAGAAAACTTGACAAATGTAAATGGTCCTACAGAACTAAGTATGCATCATATGGAAGTGTTGAAAGACACAAGGCTCAGTTAGTTGCCAAAGGATTTTCTCAAGTTGAAGGAATTGACTATAATGAAACCTTTGTCCCTATAGCCAAAAAGAATTCCATCTGCCTTATTCTTTCCCTTGTTTCCTAACATAAATGGGAGGTCCATCATATGGATGTTAAATCCTCCTTCTTCATGGATATTTGCAAGAATAAATCTACATGGAACAACCTTTTGTCTATGTCCATAATGACTCTAGCTTTGTTTTTCGCCTTAAGAAATCTCTTTATGGTATTAAGCAAGCTCCCCGAGCTTGGTATGCCAAAATGGACAACTTTCTTATTGCCAATGGATTCTCTAGATGTCATTTTAATCCTAATGTTTATACCAATAAATTAGGAAGGAATCTCATAATCCTTGTCCTTTATGTTGATTACCTTATCCTTACTAGTAGTGACTAAAAACTTTTAAACCATGTGAAAACCATCCTTCAGAATAAATTTGAAATGACATACTTAGGCTTTTTGCACTATTTCCTTGGCCTCCAAGTTTTGCAAACCAATGAAGGAATTTTTCTTTCCCAATCTAAGTATGTTTGTGACATTCTTCATCGCTTTCACATGGACGATTTTAAACTAGTCCCTTCTTCCTTGCACTCTAGAGTCAAGCTTTCTTCCACCTATACTTCTCCTAAAGTTGATGCCACCTTGTATTGTCAGTTAGTTGGTAGCCTCTTATACTTGACTCATACCCATCCTGATCTTTCCTTTGTTGTTGGTCTTGTTTCTCGGTATATGCAAACATGCAAACACCCCATGAAATCCATTGGAAAGAAGCTAAAATGATACTTCTCTATATCTGAGGTACAATTCAGGGGGGATCATTTATTGGTTGGTTTCACTGATTCAGATTGGGACGACGATCCTGATGATCATAATTCTATTGCATGTTATGTTTTCAGCCTTGGTTTAGGACCTGTCACTTGGGCCTGTAAGAAACAACAACCTATTGCAATTTCTTTAGCAGAAGTAGAGTACCGAGCAGTGGTAAATGCAAGTCAGGAAGACTTATGGCTTCGACAAATTCTTTCAGAGTTTGGATTCCAATAGCAACATCCGACCAACCTTTGGTGTGACAATCAGAGTGCCATCAAGATCACCAAAGACCCAGTTCAACATCAAAGCAGAAAACACATCAATCTACACATGCACTTCATCAGAAATCTCATTCATGATCAAGTTATTGAAGTGCTTTGTTTCCCTATAGAAGATCAAGTTGCAGACATTTTCACAAAGTCTCTTACAGAAGTGAAGTTTTCCAAACTTCCATCTATGTTAGGAGTTCATGAAGTTTTCACCAAGGGGGGGTAGGCTCTAATTCCTTATTCCTTCTCCTAATGTATCACTATTGTAAATCCTTCAATCTTATCCTAAGTTTTTCTTAAGGGGGGATGTTAGGATATTTAGACACTTAGGAGTTAGTTAAGATCTACTTGGTCTAATGTGTCATTAGGTAAAAGTGTGTTTCTTAGTGTTTTTATTTAGTATGCATTAGTATTCATTTGTAGTTATGAAATTCGATGGTCATGATATGTTCCCAACATAGAGTGATCTTACGGTTCATATTCTCCTTGATCTTAATGGCCATTAATCTGTGGCTTTGTAATGTACCCACTTTGGGACATCATCACAGGGCAGAGACTTATGATGACCAGAGTAGCCAGATGGATGTTATAGAGAATACATGGGTATTTAAGAGGCATTGTGGGGTCCAGTTGGCATTTATAATCATATTCCATCATCATGATCCATTCCACACAGGTTGGATTTGGTTTTGTTCCATTTTGATGATTTCCATGATTTTGACTATTTTGAGCTATAAGTTAATTAAAATCACTGAAGAAGGCATTTTGGGCACATTACTTGGAGGAACCTCTCAGTGTAATAGCTCATTGGAATTGGGAGGAGAAGCACTACAGGATGGGATGGCTAGAAGTGACTTTCAGTGGCCAGGGAAGCCACAAGGAGAGATAAGGAGTTTTTCAAAGGTAAAAAGGTTAATTAATTAATTAAAGTGATTTAATTAATTAATTAATTATTAATAAAATGAAAGT
>ML777104.1:500213-569251 GCA_009831015.1 Picea engelmannii | reverse complement strand
TGAGCAGTGGGGCGAATTGAAGAGAAGGAGGGCGTTTTTGAGATCCAGATCTAGTCCGTTTGGAGAGGTTACACTTCAGATCTGACCCTGAGACTTTACCTAGTGACTTGCAGTGTCCCGATCTATATTTCTGGAGAGTTTCAAAGCATTTGGAGGCCTACTTTACCAAGGCCAAATTATCTATGGTTTCAGTCATCTAGTGGGGTGCACCATTCAGTGGGGGATTTCAGATCTACAGAGATTGAGAGGGATCTTGGAGATTCGGTCACCTAGGTTGTTCTTACCATCACCCGATCTATCAATTGGCACATTTATTAGGGTGATTGGACACTTTTGGTAGCAGGGCCGAGTTATTGAGGGTTTCAGCCTTCTATTGGAGCGTGGCATTCTTCAACTGGAGAGTTTGGCATTCAGATCTACTTGTATTGATCTTCACTTCTCATTCATCCTTTGGAGGCATCTTTTGTATTAGCGGGAGCATTTTGTAGCAGCTCTTATCTATGGTCTATCTTCTTGACCATCTGTTGAGCATTCCAGATCGGCATCTTCATTGTAGCAGGTTTCTCTATTTTATGAATAAAGAAGAATTGAGATGTTTTGGCTTGTCTATCTTATTGCATATGGTTGAGGTATGTTCCATGGTTATCTTTTTTTGTTATTTGCTGCATACACACATATGAACACATCTAAAAGGTAGATCAACAAAGTATTTGACGAAATACCTCACTCAGAAAAAGTTTTAAAAGACACCAAAACAGTGATGATCCTTGCATAATGGCTTGGGATCATTACATGCATAACACCTTATTGGTCCATGATCTCTATTTAAAGAGAATGGAGGGTCATTTTCCCATGATTGATTGTGAGAATTTCTCTTGTAAAATCTCTTTGTAATATTTTTCTTTTGCATTAATAAACTACTCCAAGTGGTCGTGTTGGCTGGGGTCGTGGATGCTTTCCAGTAGGGGTTTTACCACGTCAAAACATCAGTGTGTTGATATTTTATCTATTTGTGTGAGCGGTTACTGAAGGTGTTTTTCCTATGTTGGAATACTTGTGTTGTTGAACAAAGATTTCATTTAATTGTTTAATCAAAAACTTTATGGATTTTGTCAGTTGACTCCACAAACTACAGATATTGCTAATTAGCTCTGCTCACCAAAGTCAAAGGTACTCAATAATTGTTGTATCGAAATCAACACTGTAAATGAAACAAGATTCAATTGTAGAAAATAAAATGACAACTAAAATTAGAATCTGAGAATTTGAAAACAGAGTAATAGAAAAATAAAGTAACAAACTTAGTCACAGGGGGCCCTCCTATGTCCTTGTATGTTACTAGTTAAGTCTTATGCAAATACGAACTATGAGTTACTCAAACATATAATTGACACAATTAAAACCAACAACACTTGAGTTAGATCAAATTCAAAAGTACAATATTGTAAGATTTCCACGATGCCTTATGTAGTGTTCTAAGTCTAAATTTATACAAAATGAATCGAGATCGTTTCTGATCTGATTTCATAGGAATGTGATCAATTAAAATTGCAACTGTATATACATTTAATATTTACAATGATATCCCCGGATGGGGTGACACGGGGCACGATGCTGCCACGCGGGAGCGAGCCGGGACGCAGTGTTAATGCATCCACTGGCTCACATCACCTCAGACATTAACTCGGCATGTTTACGCGCAGGTGCATTCAACAAACGAGGCCCCTCGTGCAAGGGAAGGGTACCCGCACTATCCAACAGACTTTAATGGAGGCGGTGATGGTTTTAGTTATGGCGATTGGTTTTACATTCACGCTCACTATTCAAGTTGCTAGTCCAGGCAGCAGGTCGCTCCCGAAGACCTTCGCTTCACAGGTGCACCAGCATTGTAGCAGTCTCTCTCCCACTCCACTGGAGCGGTGGCCGCTCTCAGCCACCTCGCCCACCCTTAGCAGCAACTCGACTCCAGTTGGCAGCACCCGGATAATTCACTGGAACCTCACCATGCCACGAATCAGAGGGAAACCGTGAAGGGGAGCGGCGTGGTATACAACGGAGTCGCGACGCAAGAGGAAGGAGAACTTTGAGAAAGCAATGGCGATGGCCGCCAGGAGGCATAGGAACAGACCACGCACGCCCCCAATGGCGTATGTAGAGGAGGTAATCCCGGAAGGAGGCCTGGAAATCCCTCCTGAGCATACCCTGTTCATGGTACCGGAAAATTGGAATCCAAGCTCGCACTTTGGCTCGGTTAGCAATCCACAGCCGGCAAGCAGCACGCTCGACCCCCGTGACACCAGTGTAGAGAAGCCTTACTCCCCCTGCTATGTGGAAGAAGAGGTTCCTCCCGAACCCACTAGGGAAGCGGAGGGGCACAAAACACAGGAAGCAAAAGAGGCCACCAGCGAGGAGTTTATGGACAACCACCGCTTGGAACAACCACCTTCAGTTGAATGGGGATATCTCAATCTCATCTTTGAGATGAGAAATCTGCTGGAAGATCAGGTCTTCCATCTCGTATGAATGGATCAGCGGCTTGACATGTTCTTTATAGCTCATTCTAGAGCTCCGCCAAAGAAACAATGTCCGACTTGCGCGCGAGCTTACTCATTTCCAGCAAGATGGAGGCACTCCGTGGACGAAGACAAACATCCTGGTTCAGAGGTTACTTAATGTTCAGACCTAGACTTTGATTTTGGTTTTGTTATTATAGTTCATGCCTTAGGATAGCTAGCTATCAATATTTCCTAGCTCTGGGTGAGCGAACTAGTTCCATGCTTGTGCCTGCTAGTCCTGGTTTCCTTCGGGCAGGACGTAGCAGTGTCAATTTTGTTAATTTTGCTTATTTTGCAAACCGGGTGACACATGGACATGGATGCCCAGCTGTCCCGGTTTCCTGCTCAGGTGGGACAACTGGCATCACTAATAGCTATGTATTCTATTTATGGTAATATAATAGGCTCCAACCCTTTTTACTTAAAAAAAAAAAAATATTTACAATGATATGGTGAATATCAAATATCAACAAATGCCATGGAGAAATTCATGATAGGATGCATGAATTTTTCCATATGGTTTAATTCCTTAGATCGATATCTTGATGGAGTCTTTGAGCTTGCATTCATGTGCCACATCATTGCCACATAAGCAGGTTGACCAGGACTTTGACTTTTGTTTCCTGACATCCTGGAGGGTTCTTGTGCTGATTTAAAAGATGGGTAAGTTGGAGTTGTATATTTGGCACCCGGTACTTTGGATTCATTATGGAAGAATCTCGAACCTTGATTTTAATCAAATATGCTGCAAAAATTCGTTGGTGCTTACAGGAATTCAATAGCTACAGAATCAAATATTTTGTAGATTAAATTAAAATAACAATGAATTAAACTATATTGCATCAAAATAACCAAAATAAGTTAAATATTTAGACTTTTACCTCTGATGTTATTTGATATCAAGGCTGGGATAAAATAAGAGTTTATTATGGTAAAAAGGAGGATTTTGGCATATGAGAAATGGCTAAAAGTTATGCAAAAATGATGACAAAAGAGTGATTTTTTGAATCCCAACATTTCCCCCACACTGGAGGTGTTGTGCGTCCTCACACAACAAAATTATGATTGCCCCTTCAAAATTTTCAAAATTGTGTGATGTTGTGCTTGTTATACTTGATCTGCTACTGCCAACAATGTGTGTAGACCTGATGAAGAGCCTTGAGTTTTATCCTTTAATTCCTTGATCTTGTTTTTCAACTTCTGAATATGGAGTTTTTACTCCTGTGTTTTCCCATGCCACTTCTCAGCTTCTTTAATCAAGTACTTTTTCTCATCTTCAAACTCTTTTGTTTTCTTGTCAAGTTTAGCTATAGTATTTTTCAGACTTGTGTTTTATCCTTTGATATGTCGCTCCAATACTTCCATTTCATAAATAGTTCTCTGCAATTCACTCATCTTTTCCTTATCACTCTATGATTGAGAAGGAATGTTTGCAATTTTTGGTTCTTTACTAACATTTTCTGGGGCATCCTGAATTCCTTCTGTATCAAGTACAAGAAAATCAAATTCTGATGGTGAATGTTTACCTATTTGAAGGGACTTGGTGGAAATTATTCTTTATTAGTTGGGATTGTTTCTACTTCCACATATGTCTCCAAATGGATGACTGGACTTGAAGTCTTGCTCCCCTCGACTCTTATTTCCAATATTCTTATTTTGCTTGTTGTTTTTTGAGTCTTCTGCTCTATTTCTAACTTTTTCTTTTTACTCTGAAAAACTACTGCCCTCACCTCAACTTTTGATGTTGGAGACAAAGTATTCTCCATATCTATTGATTATTCTACCTTCAATTCCTTAGTGGTGGACTTAGGAGGTCGTCCACGCTTTCCTTTTTCCTTTCCCATGCTTTTATGTTGAGGGTGTGAACTTTCTTCCCCTCTTTCACCGGGTTTCAAACCCTTACCTTTAATTTCTTGTCGTATTCTATGAATAATGGAGGTAAGGATATTTGTATTTCCTCTGCTATTCTCTGGAGTAGAATCGTGAATATGTTCCTTTCTAGTAATTAATCCCCGAATTGGTGTTTTAACAAATGTTGATCCCACAGCCTATTTTGGAATTTAACCTTGGACTTGCGGCTCTGTAAAACCCTGCAATGGTACCTTTTCTTTTTATTTTCTTTCGATTTTCTCTTCATCAGTCATCGACATATGTATGTCATTCCCCTCATCTCCACTTGTTTGGATTTCCTTTTCATTATTATATGTTTCCTCAATAGAGAATCGATTTATTTGTAAGAAATCATCCCAAGTGTCACTTATTTTCTGCAATCTAGACATGATGAGAATTTTAACCAATCCATAGTGATATAGACTGGATTCCAGTTTTCGTGAGCTCTTTTTCTCTCTGGGATATATCATTGGTAGGCTCTACTCCTCTATCATGGGATCATGGGGACTACTCTGGCTCTTCTGCCATTTTTTTAAGGCTATTGTGTAAGAAAAATGGAATATTAATTTCATGGCCTTTAACAAAATGTAATAGCAACCTCAAATGGTAATAAAAAACTAATCCATACATGCCTTCACAAGTAACAAATTTCTGCAACAAAAACAACATAGTATTCCTCTTTGATTTGATAGCAGCAATGGGTTTTCCCTTGTTCCAATTTACCACTTGCTCAGGTTTTATTAGGAACTTTTTCCAGTCATCTATTGTCAGTATTTGATTATTAAACCATTTTCTCCCTGATGAGGCAACTCTGTAACTTGAGCAATGAATTCCTCTATAATTTGTATCTCCATTTCGTCTATTCGAGCCCTCTTCCTGTCAAAATTGAGTGTGAACTCCTTGGTGACTTGTTCATTGTACCCTTGAAATTTTCGGAAGAACAGGAGCCAACCTGCTCTCTGAAACAACTTTTGAAATTCGAGATATCAATCAAGTATCTCCATTCCACTCGGCCCATATATTCGAATGGGTCCCATTTTTTTCAGCTGCAGAAAATTTTGATCCTTTGGCTTCAAACTCTGGCTCAAAGACCTTCGTAACTCAACTCTTTGTCTTTTGGGCGATATGAAAAATGGATGAAATGGTGGTCAGATGCAAGTTAATGTGGATATGATGAATGGATATTATGAATGATCGTGGGAATCATGCCAATGTTTATGTCATAATTTCAAACTGTATAGTGAAATCATTGGTAGGAAAAGGCATAATTTTTTTTATGGTTCCGATGAAATCGTGGCTCTGAATTGTATCGAATGCAATGATTTGATTTTTGAAATATGCATTCCAAAAATAATTTTTTTGTCATGCATATGTTTTTTAATGTTGTATGAAAGTTTTTAATGTATGCACAAAGATGAATTTCTGTAGGAATATAAGATATGATGTAGGATAGGATATGGATTTGTTCAACGACAGTGAAATCATAGGTTTTAACTAGATTGGTAAAAGTATTCATCTTTTCACAAATTCGGTATTAAAATGCATTATAGTTTAATAGATTGTTACCTTACTCTTGTTGTTACCTGTAAACTTACCACTTGACCTTCATAAATGTTTCTTCTTTGAATTTATTTTGAGATGTTATGTTGATGGAAGACTGAATAAATGTTGTTGGAATGAAGTGTGGATGAAGAACTGTTGATGAAGAAACCCATAGACTTCAAGAATGATGATGAAGATTGTTGATAAAAACTGCTACTGAAAAATTATGAGAATGTTGATGAAGACATCCATAAACTATAAACAATGTTGATGTAGATACCTTCAAAATTTATTTATGAAAAGAATTTCCAAAAACTTTGATGAAGAAATGTTGTATTTATTTATGAAGCTTTTTGACGATACCTTGAACAATATGTTAGAGGTTAGTATTCAACAATTCTGAAATTAATGATGGAATATTTCAGTGGCTGCAGAAATTCTGTGACTATAAAAAATATATGAAATGTGAATACTAACTGTAGAAATTGTTGCTAACTTTATTACTAAAAAAGATGCAAAATGGGAAGAAAAACTTCTATGTCTGCAACTGAAATTATTTTCTGAAACTGAGAAAAATTTGATCAAAATCTCCCTTCTGTTTGCCTAACTCTGCCTTTCATTTATGGTTTTCAAATAGAGCCTTATTTTCTTGAATCTTGTCTTCCATTTCTAGTTTTCAAACAGGATCCATGCACAGTTGTGCCATTTTTGGTTTTCACAGACAATGCCAAAAAAAATAATTGTTTATATATATATTCAACTTTTTTTAAAATTAATTTTGGACAGGGACAGAAGAATCCTCCCTATTCATTATTTCCATGTCTAACTGTTGGAGAAGATGAGTAATAAATTCTTCCATATTCAATGGTTTGTTATATACTCTCAATCTATGGCCATTGACTAAGAAAGAAATACCTTCTTCATCTATTGTTCTAATTTTCATTGCTCCATTATCATAAACTTCCTCTACTTCATATGGACCCAACCATCAAGTACTGAACTTTCCTTTAAAATTTTTGTATCTAGAGTCAAATAAAAGATCCCAGTCACCTCGTTTGAAGGTCTTATTCTTTATGAATTTATCATTCCACATGGTTTTTTGTTGTTGAATGAAAGTTTTATGGTGAATTTCCTCCTATCTGATTTCATCCAACTCATTGAATTGAGCTAACCTTTGTTGTTGTGCTTTTGATAAGTCCATTCCAATCCTGGCTTCTATCCTAAAAGTCTTGATCTAGAACTCAATAGGCATCAACACTTGCTTTCCATATACAAGCTCATATGGTGTATGCCCAGTAGTACTTCTCCATGTAGTATAGTAAGCCCACAAAGCTTCTGGAAGTCGATCTGTCCAATCTTTATGATGCATATGAACTGTCTTGGCTAGGATACTTCAAGAACTTTAATGGTTGATTCCACTTTCTCATTGGATTGTGGATGGTATGGAGACGATTTCTGATGTTTGATCTTGTACTTCTCCATGATCTTCTAAACAACTTTTGATGTAAATTGAGCGCCCTGATCTGTAACAATTTCTCTTGGGACACCAAAACAAGTGAATATGTCCTTAAATAAAAAATCAACAACATCCTTTTTAGTAGAAAAAGTGAGTGGTTTAGCCTCTACCCATTTTTTCACATAATCAATACATACTAAAACATACCTTTTATTCCTTGATGTTGGAGCAATTGGTCCCACAAAATATAGAGCCCATATTTCAAAAGGTTCAATGAGTACCTATGGTTGTAGAGGTATTTCATCTTCTTGTACTGGCCTTCCCATTATTTGACAGCTATCACATAATTTCACATATTTTTTAGTATCTTTGAAAAGAGAGGGCCAATAATACCCCAATCGGAGGATTTTATAAGCAGTTCTTTGATCAGAAAAATGTCCTCCACATGGTTCATTGTGGCATGATTTCAATATGGCAGATATCTCATCTTCTCTAACACACCTTCGAATGATCAAATCAGGTCATGTCCAAAAAAACTCTCCATCAATCCATGAATACAAAGCACTAGATCTAATAACTTTATGTCTCTCTTTTTGTGACAAATGTTGAGGTACTTTTCTAGTGGCCAAGTAATTGGAAATATCTCCATACCAATGAGATTTGTTAGCTATTGCAAATAAATGTTCATCTAGAAATCCATCATTAACATGAATTAATACACCTTCATTTTGAATCCTAGACAGAAAATCTGCAACTACATTTTCTTTTCCAGATCTATATAATATGGTGATATCAAACTCCTGAAGTAAAAGAAGCCACCTAGTAATTCTACCATTAGTGATTGGTTTGTTCATTAAATATCCAATGGATGAATGGTCTGTGTGGATAAAAACCTCATACCCTATAATATAGTGCCCAAATTTATTGATGGCATGCACTACTACAAGAAATTATTTTTCGGTGACTATGTAATTTAATTCATGAGATGTCAAATTCTTGTTAAGTAAGTGGCATATGAAACCTAATTTCCTTTTTTTCCAAAAACTGCACCTAAGGTTGTATCATAAGCATCTGTAGATATATGAAATGGAAGAGACCAATTTGATCCTCTTAAAACATGAGCTACAAAAAGTTTCTCTTTTAAAATTTCAAATGTAGTTTGGCATGATATATTCCAAAAAAAATCATTATATTTTTTGACAAGTTTAAAAAATGGAGATGTTATTTGTGTGAAATTTTCAATAAAACATATGTAGTTACTAGCATGTCCTAAGAAACTTTTGAAATCCTTTTGATTCTTTGGCACTAGAAGCTTGGAAATGACTTCTATTTTCTTTGGATCCACCTTTATTCCTACAGAAGACACACAGTGACCCAAACCTATTCCTTCAATTTGTAAAATAAATCATTTCTCCTGACTTAGTGCTAAATTTGTTTCTTGAGATATGATTAACACTTTTTCTAAATTTTCTAATGCTTCCTCAAAAATATTTCCATAAAAAGTAAAATCATCCATAAAAACCTCTACAAAATTGTTGGGAACAATCCCATTTTGGGGAAAAGGCATGATGTGTAGGAGAGACAGTTGGCAGAAAAACATGTGAGGCGTGCATGTGAGAAGAAGGGAAAGAAAGAAAACTGGCAGAATAAAGCACACATGCAGAGGAGAAAAGTGCCCAAGGCCAGCAGGCAATAAGACCTAATTAGGTTAGGGTTTTGGTCAGAGAATGTAACGACTGATGAGCCAAGAATAAATATAAATAGACACCTAGGAGGTCTAGGGGGGGGGTTCGGTGTCTTTGATGGTTATTATGATTTAATCGCATAAGATAGAGTAACACAAATATGATTTGATACCTTTTTGTAAGTTGTTGAGCTATGGGAGGGACAAGTGACTAGACCTTGAGGGTTAGATCACAGGCTGAGGAGCATGGTGTGATCTAGTCAACCTCGTAAAGGTCGTGGAGTCTAGTTTGTGATTGTATGAATGGAGTTGTAGTGCGCACGACTCCATGCATGAATGAACTATAATAAAGGAGCCTTAGAGACAAATCTTTGTGGACGTAGCCCAGGAGGGGGTGAACCATGGTAAATCATGCGTTTTATGGAATGATTATTGTTTATATCTTTGGTGGTAATGGTTAAATATTAGATGAATGTTTTGAGGAAGTAGTTAAATATCTTGATTTGCATGCATGCATAAGGAATAATAGGATAACTAAGATTGGTGAATGACATAATATTGCTTAATAAAGTAAATAGAACTCTCAGCGCGCAACTAACAGATCCCCACTTAATTTTGGACTGCAAGCACTTGGGCACTGTAGTCACCCATTAAGACTATCTTGGGTGAGACTGCGCAATGCACTCTATGTGCTTTGTTGCCTTTTGGTTTACCAGGAGGGCCTAGTCGACCTGAACCTAGGTCACTCATGTCAAAGGCATAGATAAGATAAGCAACCAAAAATTGGTTTTGTCGTCAGTTGGAACAATATAGGATTGCGTAGATGGGATCTATTGAAGATATGTTAAAATAATGTAAGATCTGCAAAAGGTGGGTCAAAACGATACCTAATCGGATGACAAGAAGGTGAGAAGAATGTGTCGCTAGAAGGGGATGTTGAGACCGTGGAATATCACAAAATCAGACAACGAAATATGGTTGAAGATGAAGGAGCTAGAGTTTGTGCAGAAAGATAACATAAAACCTAGAGTAACACCATGCAAATATCTTGAGAAGTATGTATTTAATGATATGCATGAAGTCTTTTTCTATGATTTTCCACACTTACTGCAGGAGTGGATATTGAGGTTGAAGGATAACCATGCAACAAACCAGATCCAAAAGTTAGAGCGGACCCCAGTCCAGATTGCATAGTTACAGCAGGTGAATAACAAATTCACCCGCGCAGTAGAGTTTTGGCTTGACAGTATTGTAGTAGGATTTATAAAATAATTTGCAGAAGATATCGCGAAGTCGTACAATGCAGCAGAGCAAGAGTCTCTACATGGGCCTCGAGGAAGGTATATTCGATCGCTGTACACTTCTATTAAGATATTTCTCTATAATAAAGGTGTAATGACAATGGAATCAGGAAGCTAAACTTCCCTGCATGCATGGGGGAAGGGGGGAAGAACTGACATAAAAATAAGAAATGGAAAAAGGAAAGAAGGAGGAATCCTTGAACCCAATCACGATGGATGACGACCAGATCAAGCGTATCATGGAAACAGCTAGAAATACATGCATTAGAGTACCCTACCAATATAAGGTGAACACCAATAAGAGAGTCATAACTGCAAGCGAAGGCTTGGCAAGTGATGAAGAGGAGGTAGAGGATCTCCGGGATATGGAGAAGATTGAGGAAATCTTGCACACAACATATGAGAGGAAGACGAGAGGTCCAAGAGCGGGAATACAAGGCAACAATCCTATCCATATTAATGTCAATGTGGAACCCATAAACCCATGTGCAACTAACACACCAAAAAGAATACCACCGTTTAGAAAACCGAATTTCGGGAAAAGGAAGATAGCAAGAAGTACATCTACACAGGGAACAACAACTGGGGGAGCCAGTTCATGAAGCATTAGTCAAGTATCTACACCACACGGATGTAGTAGATCAACATTCAGGATGGCAGGACATGATCCCACCATCTGGTTACCAGAATTTCGAGGAGAGGAAGCATAAGACCCTGAGAAACACTTGTTCATTTGTGCAAAGATTTGGGAAGCAAAACAAATAGCTGATGAAGATACTAAACTTGCACAACTAGCCATCACGCTAAGAGACTGCGCACTAGACTAGTACATCAGTCTAGACATAAAAAGTGAACCCAGGACGATAATGACACTAACAAAAATTAAGAAATTATTAATTAATGAGTTCCAGAAGCCGAGCTCAGAGGATTGATACATGAATGAGATGATAGAAATCCAACAGAAACCAGGAGAATCGGTCTAGGAAATTGACCAGCAATTTAAATGTCTGAAAGGGAAATTGAGGTATGCCATGACTGACATGTAGCATAGGCATATGTTTATGAATTATTTGTTACCACACCTGAAATACCCACTCAGACAACATAAATCAGTACCACAAGACAGATCCAGATATAGAGGAGTTGAAGGAGGAATTGAAGAATCTTACCTTCCAACTCAATCAGAATAAGGGCAAGGACAAGCGCGAAGTTGTTTGGTGTACCACATGTAGAACATAAGGGAACCATAATAATGAATGTCTGACATTCACTCAGTATATGGAAATAGGGATGCCAAATCCATTACCGACAGGAGGACCCTGGTGTGAAATTTGCAAGATGCACGGGCACAATCCATATCATTGTCCTATGATGCAGAAGCACCAGACAATACCAAAGAATGCATACTACACGTTTTTCAAATCAATAGGCCATGATCAAAAAGATTGCAAAACCATGGATCTAAAGAGGGAAAGGATGTCAGACACATATAGGGTGCAAGACGAAATGATGACAGGTCAACCTGCATCTTAGTTTAATCGGGCACCACTGCAGTATAATATTTTTTTGCAGCAGTATAATAATGCGCAACTACAGTATAACACTGCACAACCCCAGTATAACCCTGCGTAGTATAATCGGGTATCGCAATACAATACACCGCGTGGAGATCGCACCAGGTAGAGAGGAGGAGGACGAGGTTGAGGAGGCTTTGGACGTGGAAGAGGTCTAGTAGTGTGCCATAACTTCCAACAGTCAAGGCACTATGTAAGAGAATTCCCTCTAACACCTATGAAATGCATGTATTGTTGCACAGTAGATCACGATACAGAGGATTTCACCACACTGTTGGGGAAGATACAGGAGAAACAAAATCAAAACAATCATAACATACAATGGATCTCTACAGAAGCTATAGAAGATGGCAGGACATCAACATAGTGACGTGCGAAGGTGATAAAATAGGAAATGATACAACTAAACAGGAACCAATACAACACCAGTGGATTAAGAAAAATATCAAGCCATCCAAGCAATTTGATGCATAAAAGGAGAAGGAGAAATTTAAGGAGGCCAGACAAGAATTCCTCAAGCAGAATGTTGCATCTACATCTATCGCGCAACATACCCAAGACATCCCAACATATGAAATGTCATCTGCATTGGACAATACCAGTGAAGTCCACATGGGAAACCAAGTAAGTTGTATTAAAACTTTCTTGCAATCCTGTATTCAAGTATTTAAGGATCCATCATCTGTTATAGTATTACAAAATCTGTTAGATAGGTGTACCACAAAATCCGAGGGAAAGTTAGAACAGAGGATAACCAATCACCTCCATGCCAGAAGGAGTGATCCGGATTTTATGAGAAGAACTAAATGACTACAGATTATTAACAGATGCTTAACACAGAATAATAGAGATATAGTAAAACTAGTTTTCTATTCAATAAGGAAATAAGCTAAAATTGTAAAATGCAACGGAAAACAAGCTCGCTAGAATGGTGGAAGATTATCTCTGAGAAGAGACATGACAACTGTGCTCATTCACAAGAAGATGGTTACAATGAGGCTTTGAAGGCATTTTACAATAAACAGAAATGTCAAAAACCCTAGACATCCAAAAACCTAACCCTAGGAGATGAAGCGCCAAAAGTCATGTGGGCCACGTTTGGGTAAATCACTACATCAGCTTCTCGGGGTTGTAACTTTTTCATATGATATTCGTTTGACGCGCTCAATACCTCGTTAGAAAGATCTATCCGAGGAATACTAATTTGGTGTGAGAAACATCAAAGGAACTATTGTTGGGAAAAATACCCTACGGACTAGAAAACTAGGGTTAGACTTGCATGCAGATTTTGACCGTAAAGAAATTACTTTTTATCCTACCACCCAAAACTTAAACCCCTCTTTCGCGATACATTCATGGAAATAAACTACTAACCTTGTTACTGATGTTTGGTGTAGATCCTCCATTGCGCTTTGCCCGCTTTCTTGCGCTGCTCCTTCCAAAGATTACCTGCAATCAAGACAAACAACTATGCATGCATGCTACTTTTCTACTTGAGGGTTAGAAATTAAGCACAAATTAAACAAACCATAGATAACTCATGCATTGGGATGGGAAAAGTATTCTTTTATTATTTGAAAAATGAATCAACTTACAATCAAAGTTGAGACCGGCCACTGCTCCTTGATCCTGATTCTGGGCTCCTCCTCTTCTGTCCTCCAACTGCTTTGCATTAATTCTCCTTCGGCTTGAGGAAAGGCTAAAGGGTTGGAAAAATGGATTCGACAAATGGGCAGAGTTTCTTTGCTATATTTTTCCTCCTCCAAATGGTACCCCTACCCATTCTTTTATAGGCTAGAAGGAGCTAGGGTTTTGGACGAACTCTCGACCATGCATGGCCGGGAGTTTCAGTTAACTAACCCATAGCTTTTTGTCCCGTCGGAAACTTTCCTATTTTCGTGTTTTGTTAGGTACACGTGGGCTGTAGTGGGCCTGCCAGCATGCACATGCATGCAGTAATGGGTTAAGGCGCGTGGGTCTTGACCCAAGAGGATTTCCAAAGAGGTTGTTCAGCAGATGTTTTGGCAATGAAGGGATATGAGTTGGCCTGATGCCAGGTAAGCATGTATGGTGCAATTTAGGGTTATAACAGATGCCCCCTAATGTGTGAGGTTAGAAGAGCATCTGATGGCCGAAATACATTACCAATCTTTTACCAAACTGTACTGATATGCTGAATGAGTGAGCCCAAGAATCAGGAACCAGGAGGTGCCATTTGCAAAATAACAAATGTCTCACCAAGGCAGGCATACCCATGCTCAGGATAAAATAGAACCATGTCTACCAATCAAATACACTGTATATCCATGTCAAATAACTATAAAGAGTAGCCACAAATGATACACAACGGAGCTACATCTCGAAATCAGAAATATATACATATAGAGTATCCATCTTCTAGAAGATGATTCGGCCTGATGGTTGTACTTCAGAGCTCGAGAAACAACTTCAAAAATCTTCTAAAACTCGGGTAGGAGTGTAATATGAGTGTACGACTGCACTACCCAGAGGTCTTCAACGGCTCGTCGGTTACAGACTTGATAATCTTGATGATCGGACTGAAGGCTTCAGTGATTTCGAACAAGGACTTGATTGGACGTTCAGGATGGCCAGGTATGTGGACAAGAGACATATTGCAGAGGGGCCGACTCAGGCTTAGTGACAAACTTCCCTTGGACAATAGCATGACAAGTGATAAGACTCAGGCAACATATATGTTAATCATAACTCTACGAAGCAGGAGGCAATGCAAACTCTCCATATGTTTGGAAGAGTAACCAAACGGTGGAGGACACAACTCTATATAGCGAGAATAAGCTTCCTAAGGTCGTACTACATCCCATAGTCTGATAATCAAATGAACAGATGTGCTTTATCCAAGGGCGACTCATTATGCTGCCAATAAAAAAAATACTTTTCCCATCCTCTTTTTGGGGTATATTTGATTTTTTTTTTCTTTTTGATAATTTTTGAAAAAGAATAAAGGAATTCTACGTTACAATGGAGGAACGAGTACTACAAACATACAAGCTCAAGGCACAAGGAAAAGACTGATGTTCTGGTAAAATGACACTCGGGAAAAAATCCTCCGGCGACCAAAGGTTTTAAGATGCTGAAGAAAACTGTCACAAGGCTTATGGATAAGGTATGCAAATGCGGTTGATAGAACACACAATGGTAACGTCCTTTGATGTAAGTTTAACGAGCCCAGAGAAGGTCAGCTCGGTGGTTTTTCATGTTTAGAGAGTCTAAAAAAACATAAAAGGAGACTCCGATGGGGTACCTTTTTCGACAATAGTCTAGTCGGTTCGAAAAAGGGATAAACTAGCACCGATTAGACGTCAATTCAAAACCATTTTAACGAGTGTGACAAGGACAAGATCACTCAGCCATTTTTTCATTTTTAAGGAGTCTGAAAAAAGATTAACTATGGATTTCGTCAGGAATATTCTTCTGGACCAATTTAACGAGTGTGAAAGAATAAGGTCACTCGACGATCTTTTCAATTTTAGGGAGTCTGAAAAGAGCTTAACTATGGACTCCATGGGGGTTTCTTTTTCGTAAATTTAGTCCCTCAGGCCTGAAAAAGGAATAAAATTATATCTGAGAATACTCTTCTAAAGAATGGGAATTCGATAGAGTATACATTTGTTCGTACAGTTGACCGTCCGGACCGAAAAAGGGGTAAACTACCGTCGGACAGACGTGAATTCAAATTTTAGTTTAACGAGCGTGAAAGGTCACAAGATCGCTCGACAATATTTTCATTTTTAGAGTGTCTGAAAAGGGCTTAAAAGGAGACCCGTTATTGTTTGGGAGTCCTGAGGGTAAGACAAAGAGTGAAAAACGACTCATGCAAATGAGGCTCAAACTCATATTCAAGAAAGACTATACGGACTCCCGAGCCTACAGTGTTTTGAAAAATGACATGGACACCATAATGCAACCAGGACCTACCTAGGGCATCCATGTTTTGGTAAGCTCTACCACCAAGTTGCGACACTTCTAGAGCAGATATGACGGTTCCGTGTCACAACCTGATGGGATCGATCCTATAGCATAAGAAAAAGGCAACGTGATGCAAAAGTTGGGGTAGTATCCTAATTTATATGCTCAAGTTGATTTTTTTATTTTTATTTTATTTTTTATGGACCGTCAATATGTTTTCGAAACTCAAAAAAAAAAAATTGTTCGAATACCCGATCAAATCCTTCCCATATAACTCCTGGATCACTCTAAATGGTTTTTGGTATAAGGAAATTGATAAGGGGGGCCAAAAAAGTGACAAAAAGAGGCCAAAAAGTCTATAAATAGAAGTTGGCAGCTCATTATCACCATTGCTGATTTGGAAATTGACTCTGGAGCCAAAAGACCCCCTTTGCCAAAGATCGTGATTCTGGGAGCTACAGTGGACAAAACGGACTTCTGCTTGGACCAAGTAGGTACAAACTCCCTTATCTAGCTATTCAATACTTCCATTTTATCATTTAATTTATTTTTTGGGTGGGCGTCGACCTCAAAAAGGTCGGCCCTAGGTACACGCGTTCAGAGCAAAGCCTGCACGCATGTACATGCGACTGTCACCTCTACAGGCCGCGTGTACCCCCCCTATTGATGGAAAAGCAAATGGAAAAAAGTATTGACCCTCCTTACCTTGTTGTGTTGGCAGGATGTATGTCCAGTGGAGGGAAAGGGAGCATGAGGCCACCAATGAGTTAGTTGCTGCAGATCCGAATGTTGTGGCCGTGTTGATGTAGTGCAGTTTGCTAAAATTCTTTTTATGTCTGTTTATGCACGCGCAACCAAGGCTACTAAATGCCTTGATTGATTACTGACACCCTGATATAGAGGCGTTCATGCTAGAGGGGCAATCCTTGGTGCCCACCACCGAGGACATTTACTTTCTAACTGGCCTCTCAAGGAGAGGGGAACCAGTCAATTTCCAGACTTTTCCTGCGGGGCCGAGCAAGATCTCGGAATTGGTAGCTGAGTACTGTGAGGCTGGGACTGATCGTAGAGGTTCCTAGGTGCCTATTAGCAATATTACCAACCTGGCACTACAGACTATCTTGTTGCTTATTGGGCGGATTACCGGCTCAGCAGCCGTGCATCAGGCTTCGCGCCCATAGATGAACTGTGCTATTCAGTGCATGAATGCACACATTTTTTATTGGAGTACCACACTGCTGGAGTGTATGAAGAGGCATTTGACAGATTTCCGATAGCAGACACAGAGGAACTTCGGGTTCGGGACTATCTTGTGTTCGTTCTTTTTCGAGAGAGTTTTGTGCTTCAGTCCTTGGGTTGTAGTACGAGGACATCTGGCCTCTTTCCCCACAGTATGCAGATGGGCAGTGTTACTGCTGCGATAGGGTGGTGGAAGGACCGTTGAGTCCTTCGACGACGAATTTTTTACTTGGCTGTCATGACAGATCCCTGCTATCGAGGACTACCCATATGCAGGGATAGAATTTTCTAAAGATCCAGAGATACCTGTGCCTCCTGGCGAGGAGCGAGGGGAGATGGGTAAGTCTCCACCTTTGTAGTTTTTTTGTTTGCATATGTAATTTTTATGTGTTTTTTTTATATATATCATTTTTTTTGTATGCCAGAGTATTTGATGGGTAAACGTGTATTGCATGCAGATGTGGGACTCGTGCGACTTGTCGACTATGCACGGAACAGGCGTCGCCCATGGTCGAAAGCCGCAGTTGTCGTCGCTGGGGGAGAAAAAATAGCAGGGAACCTCCCAGCAGGAGAGGCCGAGAGGGTCCTTAGGCAAGTTGAGCGGAACTTTACTGTGCTCACTTGCACAGTCCCGATGGCAGAGATAGAGGACCTCCTGCCATCCATGCAGACTCATGTTGTGGGGGCACCTCGGACATGGGTCTGATTGTTTAGGCATTTAGCCCGCGCTGTAGATGATTATAACAGGGCCCATAGGCCCTGAACAGACTTTAGACTCTTTATGTACCACGAGCACCTTGTTGTATATATTTTTTGAGGGCATAAGCCCGGTGACTCGTTATTGTTCCCAGTTTTGAGACGCTTGCATCCATCTATGTACTCTGAGGATTTTATGATGTTTATATATGGTTTTTATCTCTTTTTTGTGTCTTATGGATTATGTGTGCAAAAATGTATTTACATGTTTATGTCCATGATCTTTTTTATATGTGGGCAAGATGCCAATCTAAAATGTGATTATCTAGAGTATCTGTAATTTGGTTTAATCTCCTAGGAACATGAAAATATGTAATATAATCAAAGTTGCATTCTAAGAGACGTACCCTAAGGAATCGTCGGTGTAAAGTTGGATCATGAACCCGATATATTCTGTTTAGCTGTGACACAACCAATTGAGCGTCTAGATAGACCCGGAGATGAGAGATACCCAATGACAATGCGTCACGGAGCAACTCAATAACTGCACTATACTCGGCAACATTATTTGTGGTGTCACCTAAGCATATACCTCCGGAAGATAACAACTGACCCTGTGGTGTGAAGATTACCCAAGCCGCGGAGGCGAGCCTCCGCGTGTGTTGACTAGCACCGTCCGCATACCCAGTCTACACCTCAGACTCACTTGACATCTGCCATATTGACAAAAGATAACATCAATGACACGTCCATAACACTTTTTAAAAGAAATGTAAAAAAGTAATAGTACAAAGACTATACATATGTTACAAAAAGTTACCCACAATGACCTTTCTATGAGTAATACTTCTTGAGGTAGAGCCCATTTCTAGGCTCCGCCAAAGCATTCCCTTCAAAATTGACCAAACGATAAGTGCCATTTTTTAATACCTCTTTAATAATGAAGGGTCTGAACCACATGGGTTTAAACTTTCCTGCCCCCAGGGGGTCCTTATCTTGGTCATAGACCAGGACAAGGTCTCCCTCAGAAAAAATCCGAGGATGAACGGACCTATCATATTGACACTTGACCTTATGTTTATGAGCCTCATTGGCCAGGGTTGCATCGCGACGCTTCTCATCAAGCTGCTCAAGGTGTACTAACCATTCTTCAAGTGGAGAAGTGTCTGGCAATAATTGTACCACCAATTTCAGAGATGGGATTTGACATTCGATGGGAAAGACTACCTCCAGCCCGTAAACGAGTTGGAAATGTGAGAAACTAGTTGCAGTCTTAACATATGTTCGGTAAGCCCATAATGCTTAGTATAACATCAAATGCCAATTTGACTTGGCTGAGTTGATAGTTCACTGTAGAATAGTCTTAAGGGGTTTGTTTACAGCTTCCACCTTCCCATTGGCTTCGGGGTAGTAAGGTGATGAATGTTCTTTCCGTAACCCAAGATTTGTTGTTAATTCAGACATCATTTGGTTCTAAAAGTGACTGCCATGGTCAGTGACAATATCTCTTGGGACGTCGAACCATGCTATAATCTAGTTGAATAAGAAGAGAGCTGCAGTCTCTCTATCATCTTTAAACGTTGGCATAGCTTCGACCCACTTAGTGAAGTAGTCGACAGCTACGATGATATAGCGGTGCCCCCTTGCTGACGAGGGGTTGCATGTAGTGTAATCAATCCCCCACTTAGTGAAGGGACCAAATGTGATGATAGGAAACATGGGAGTTGGATGTGCCCTCATCTTCCGAGAGAAGATTTGGCACAGATGGCACTTCTTAACCGACTCAATACAATCTTTGATAAGTGTGGGCCAGAAGTAACCTGCTCATAAAATCTTTTGGGTTGTTGCCAACCCAGATAAATGGTCGCCACAAGCTCCAGTGTGACAATCGTTGAGCACTATGATGGCCTCCTCATGAGTGAGACATCGACGCAAGATGCGGTCTACACCTCTCCGATATAACGTATCATCGAGTATGAGATAATTCTTAGCCTGATGGCGTATCCGCCGACGCTCATCATGAGAAGCAGAGGTGGGGCATTTCAAAGTCTGGAGATAGATCAATATATCTCCATACCAGGGGTTTGAATATTCAATCAAAAACATATCCCCCTGGATAGGCGATTCCTTAGGCACAACGTCACCTGACTCAACCGGAAGCTCCGAAATAAGTTCTGCGAAGACCAATGACTTCTTGGACTTTGCTGAAATGAATTCTAAGTCAAATTCTTAGAGGATGACAATCCATCTACTGATTTTTCTGCCTATAAATCATTGTGTCAACATGTAATGGAATGGGTTCACGACATCAACAACGGTGGTCTTTCGAAACAGAACATAGTGATGGAACCATTGAACCGCATGAACTGTTGCCAACGCAAGTTTTTTGAGATGCGAATAATTAAGTTCCGGTCCTATGAGGCCTCGGATCAAGTAATAGATCACGTATTCTGAAAATGAATCATCTTCCTGAACTAAAACCATGCCTATAGTTGACTCTGTGGCAGCCAAATATAATAAGAAATCTTTGTTATAATTAGGTGGCCATAGCAGAGGTGCGGTGGTGAGGGCATGTTTTAATGCGTCGAAAGAGCGTTGAGCGGCTTCATCCCATAAAAAGGGAACATCTTTCTTCAGTAAACGCATAAATCCCTTGGTGATTTCGGCAAAGTTAGCAATGAAGCGTCGTAAGAAGTTCACCTTGCCTTGAAGACTTTGAAGTTCTAAGATTGTGCGTGGGGGGGGGGGAAACTGGATTATTGCCTCCACCTTAAGAGGATCCACCATGATCCCCATTGTTGATACGATGAAACCTAACATACGTCCTGACGTGATGCAAAAGTTGCACTTGTTGGGATTCAAGCGAATCCTAAAGTAGCGACAACATTCGAAGATTAGTCTGAGGTGCGTAGGATGATCCTTTCGCTTGCGAGAGCATGATGATAAATCATCTAGATAGGCCTCGAATATATGTTTGAGGTCGTGAAACACAAAAGACATGGCCCGCTGGAAAGTGGCTCCAGCATTCTTAAGGCCAAAAGACATCTTACGACAGGTGAATGTACCCCACGGACAAATGAATGTCGTTTTGTGTTGGTCTTCAGGTTTGATTTGGATTTGATTATATCCCGAAAAACCATCCATGAATGAAAAAGATTCACAACTGGCACATTCATCAATGATTTGGTCAATGAATGGGGTTGGAAAATTATCTTTTGGACATGCCTTGTTCAAATAACGGAAGTCGGTACATACACGAATCGTGCCTTGTTTTTTATTGACCGGCATGGGGTTTGACACCCATTGAGTCAAATGAATAGGATAAATGAAACCTGCCTTGAGAAATTTCTCAACCTCAATCTTGATGGCTGTTGTTTTATTAGGATTGATTGGACGAAGTTTTTGTCGAACAGGCTTGGCATTAGGATATGTCGTGATTTCATGTTGAACTATTTTTGGATCGATACCTGGCATTTCCTCATAAGACCAGGCAAAAACGTCGCGAAATTATTTGAAAACATCCGTATAAATTTGAATCTCTTTGGGGGCGCAATCCGCCCCTACGAAGACATTCTCCACGACGCCAAGGTTTCAGGAGATGTTGATAGGTATAGTTTCAGCGACAGTCGCCATATTTTCCTCAGCATAAATTTCCTGTGTAGATAAGAGATTGATAGGACATGGTTGATCTCCTGTCATGGTGATAGTGAATTCTCGTACCTTGATTTGGCTTAACTCTGGGAGGAAATATGATCTGTGATGAAGATCCTCCCAAGGTTTGTCCGGACTAGTCATTGCTTCGATTACTGCTTCGTCAGAAGGCAAGACTAAGTCTAACGAATCGGTGTTAGTGAGAGAACCCTGAGCCCAGATAGGCTCTAAAAGTGGATCTAACTCTCGTGTAGGAGTCGGATCAGAGTTAGCTGAAGCTTGTTGGACTAAAGAGTACGCTACTTCAGTGGCCGACAAAGGCATGGACATGCCGGGGTGCCTTGTCTCATGCATCGTGGCTGATGGGGAAGGAAGAATCCAAGGATCCTCAAAGTACGTCATGCGGAACGACGAAACTTGAAAAATATCAACCTTATGGTGATTCGATATAAACTTGACATCATCATGAAGAGGTGGGTAGTCGAAGGTACTCATCAGGGATGGGTACAACCCAACTCCTACGTTAACGACATCGGGTTGAGGATTATCAATCATGGGAACCGTGGATGCCCCCAAAGCTAGGTCAGGTCTAGAGAAGGACAATTGATCGATGGTCACTATCTGGCCTTCATGTGGAAACAAAAATACTCGGAAAACTGTAGCAACCACAACTTGCATAGCATAAGTCCAACTCTGACCTAACAAGAGGTTATAGTTGAGGGGAGCATCAACTACCTCTACTTCGACACACACGGTCTTCCCTCCTAACTGCATAGGGAAAGAAGGAACGATGCCATGTGGTCAGAAAGAACGACCGTCGAATGCAGTGAGGAGAGTAGGTGATGGAGACAAAGCAGGCTGACCAATAGCCTTCCAACATGCTAATGACATAATGCATGTCGAGGCACCCTTGTCTACCACCGTGCATAAGATATTCCGTGTAAAAGTTTTCATGGGATGAGCCACTACTATCTGAAACGCGACGTGGTAAGGTAGACGAGGTTTTAAGTCGGTCGTATCTAACATGATGGTACCCGGGTTACAAGTCTCAGTAGAGCCTAAAGCAGTTAACAAGGATTTTCTCTGAGTAGGGCATTTTTGGAGGACCTCCAAAGCGGACATCGCACAAGGGGTTTGTGATAAATCTTCCACCACAGAGTAATTCTGGGTGGCCCTTGCATTTGGGTTGTGAGAAGCTTTCTTAAATGCACCCTTTGGAATGCGTGTCATCATTTCTCCCAATGTCTTCTCAATCTGTAGAGGAAGAGAGGGGAGTTCGACTTCTTTGCCTTTCTCAGAAGTGCTTGGTTTACTATAGTCGTGCACTCTAGTTATTATTAAAGCATCACCCCTAACCATATATACGTTCGCGGATGAGGAATTATTTGGACGAGGGAAGGTTTCTTGGCTGCCCCCTTCTGTACTTGTAGAGGCTTGAGTTAAATTTTGCCCATGTTGAAAGGGATTAGTCAACACGGCTTGTTGTTGCTGTGTGACAAACTTTTGGGCCTCTGCAAGTCGAGGACAAATATGGGTCGGGTGGTCTTCCACGCACAAGTTGCACGGATACCTCGCCTTCTATTTTTCCGTGGTGCCCTCGCCAACATTATCAGTGGGTTTTTTCTCCCCCTTACCCTTCTTTCATTGTTTTTTCTTCCCTTCAGGCTGCTGGGTGGCCTTTGGGTTAGTCGACTGCACGGAGTGTACTTCCAACGTTTGGGTAGGAGAAGCAGCCAAAAAAGTAGTCTGGATGGCCGCTGAGTGTTGTATAGATAACTGTTGCAATTGTTTTGTCAATTGCTCAGTGGGCTTGGTTTGGGTTGAACCAACAATACCATCGGCATGTGGTCCAACTCTCTGTCTAGTTTTATCCAGTATCGATCGTGGTGCATCCGGAAGGATGTTGTATAATAAACCAGACTGAGAATAGATAAGCTCAAACTATTGAGCCTTCATGATGGCATCTTCTTCGGAGAAAACCCTAGAAGTTGCGACGTCTTTGGATAATTGTGGGACCAGAGACTTAAGGAACCACTCAAGTAGGAATGCTGGTGGGACTGGTACTTTAATTAGACTCTTCTGGCGTCTCCACTCTCGGATATGATAAGAGATATGGTCCACTGTTATCTGTTCGAAATTGGCGAGCAACTCTGTGCCAGCATCGTATATCACAAGTAACTGGAAATGGTTAAGGAAGGCCATCGCCAGTTCACCAAAGAAAGAGTATCTTGAGAGATCGAGCTCGATGTACCATTTCATGACACTCCCGATAAGAGTGCATTGAAACAATCGTAGCTGTACAGAGTCATCTTTCAATGAGTTAGATGAACACCAAAGATGGAAGGTAGTCATGTGATCACCTGGATCTTCGTTAGGCTTGGCCTGGAACTTTGGAATGTCCGAAGGTTACTTCATTGGCATAGAAGGCCAACGTGGATCATGACAAATGGGATCATTTAACAACCTTTTCAAATCTGGCAAGTGTAACGTCACCAGAAATGGGAGTTTGGGTTGTTGCTAATAGCCTGGGAAAAAGGGTCCTGGGATTTGACCGACACCAGGTTGCCAGGAAAAGTTTGGCTACTAGCACGGGTTCTGGTAGAAGCCATGGCCCTGACCAGCGTAAGGATTTTGCATCTGTGGAGACATCATTGGTTGATTCCCCATAAAGGACATCATATGTTGGGCATGCATCGTGTTTGAAGGACTTTGGGAAGGATTACCCCATGCCGGTCCTGATGGAAAGGCATAGAAGTTTGTCCAGGGTTCCATTGACTGTGGAAAGAATTACCCCAGAACGAAATTCCAGAAGAGGGAATGGATCCTTGTCCTAAGTTCCAAGGTCCTGCTATATGTGCCCCCGGCGTAGGAATAGTACCATGTGCTGGAGTAGACTGTCCAAAAATGGGAGTGCCCCCAGATGGGAAAGCAGTGGATGCGAAAGTGTTGTTACCAAATGTACCATTCCAAACAAATGGTGACGAACCTACCGACATACTGTGCGCAGGTGTTCCTTGACTCCCAACTCCAAATAAACTAGTGTGTGTAGGCTGCCCGACGGACTGCTGATGCGAACCACCAAGCGAAGGGGACGAAGGAGGGATATGACCTCCAGTGTAAGGAAAAGCGTTAAAAGGGATAGGAGTGCCCCCAAGCTAACCTTGTATAGGAGCTTTAGAGCTCCCTACCCCCAGACCCAATGTCTGTAAAGTGGAGTAAGTGAGTGCAGGACTTGTACCCGAACTAGGCATATCGTAGGAGAACGAAGGGCATGTCACACTAGGTGTGAAGGGAGTTGTGGCCGCCGCGATAGATGGGATTGGTCCACTGTGCGACATAGTTGCGGCCGAGACCATGGTGGCTCGGAACGATGATGGCAAGTTAGGAGATGCTTCTCTTGTGGTAGCAACTGTGGTGGGAATGGAAGAATTCGCAGAGGAAGTAACAACGTTTGTTTCCATAACTGTGTGAAGCACTGACAGGCGTTCGTAAAATTGGATTTGTACAATAACCGATGGCCAGGTATCAGTGGTGGGGGTTTCAACCAAGACAATATTGGCGGTCGATTCCTCCGGGAGCTGTTCAGGCACAATGGATTGTAACCCGGTTGCTTCGAAAGACCCTTGTTGGTCTAGCTTCCGCCTCAATGGTGGCGGGGGTGGCTCCAGTATAACCGGCGGCAGGCCCAGAAGCCTTCGTGACCGGAGGAGCTCAGGATCCTTCACTGTGTGAGAATATCTAAGACACGCTAAGGTATTCTACATGTTCAAATAGTAACACACACTAAAAAAGAATCCCCTAAGAGATAAGACAAGCAAACACTAAACTAGTTGGAAAAACAGTTACAACAACCAACACTAGAGAAACTTACCGGTGCAAGTGCAACTCGAACACGGAAGAACCCTCTGGGTATAATTTGCAAAGAATGGCCCAATTTCTATCCTAGGTACCGTGGTATACCCCCGCAGTCACCTGTGTATGTCCCTAAAAAGATTGGCAACTAGTTTGCCAGCACGAGAATAGTCACCAGGCGGGTACAGTCAAAAGTCGGGTAGACCACAATGAGTAGGGTATCAAGCCCGAAACTTGTCAAGGGTATCGAGAGAAAATGGTCCAGAAGACAACTGAGGAACTTGAATGGATTCGAGACCCATGAAGCCCCGTGGAAAATGCAAATGACAGAATCCCAAAACAAGCCCTCGATATGTGTTCTCCACTACGCTTGGTCCGGATTTGGAGGGGTTATCTCCACTATGTTTCTGCACGCGACCTCGTGTTTATCCCCTGTGTTAGAGGGGGGTCCCGGATAACTTCCATGAAACTGGACTTCTACACTCCCTGTCACAGACTCCAATGTTTGGTTTTGAATGGCCTTGGAGAGTTTCCTCTCCAACCTAATCCAAGGCCCTAGTCCTGAACTAGTTTGTGAACCCTACAAACAAAAAGTCTAATAGATTTTAAATTAGCGTTTCTTTTATGGGATTTTTTATGTCATGGGGTATGAAGGTGAAACTGATGATGTGTAAATACTAAAGCAAAAATGAATGAAAAAAGCTGGAAACAAAAGACTTTTACTAAATGCAAAAATCAACAACTTTTCACAAAGAAAGATTTCTTTTTCTTTTCAATTTTTCTAAGATTTCATGCAGCAAACATAAAGGAATTTCGCTCGACTATGAGCTACTTATGCTCTAAATGTACTGCAAAAACTTATGAACAAAAAGACTTCTTCCTAGCTATGGATGCAGAAACACAATCTTCAAACAAAGAAGAAAATGAAAATATTTTTTTTTCTCTTTTTTTTATTTTATTTACGTGCTAATCAAGCAACAAAGGGAAAATACCGACAAGCCTAAAACCAAGAAAAAAAAAATTCTGGCTTAAAGCGTAGATCGAAAATAATCAAAGCAAAGACCCACAATGGCAATCAAGAAAGCAAAGACTCTTATGCTTGTCTAAAAACCATAAAACAAAATTTTTATTTTTATCTTTTCTATCAACTATCAACTAATAAAAAATAGGCTAAGGGTAAGAGGCCCTAACCTACTGACTGTTCAACCCTAGAATCAAACACCTGAGAGGAACACTTCTCACCAAAGGAGGGGATGAATGCCCCACCCTGATTGAAAAGCAACCTATCAAGCACGCTACTGTCACTGAAACAGCACGCGTGCAAACGCGTGCTGAGCTGAAACGCGGTCTGACCTTGTACAGGTCGTGTGTATGTATAACCTCTAAGACAAAAATAAACACAGGCAGCCCAGACCAGGAAGAGGCCTCTGGTATTGATAACCAGGGTCTCTTGAAGGCTTGGATGCTTCTTCTAACATAAAAGAAAAAATATTTGCAAGGAATGAAAAAACACAAAAAGACAAACTGAGAGAGGACTGTGAACCAACAAGACTCAGACAGGATCCAGAAAACCCCCTGAGAATGTATAATTCTGACAGGGAAGAGGAGGACTACCTCTTAAGTTCTTTGAGCTCCTACACACTACTGAAACCTCTACAGCTAGCGTTCACACGCGGGCTGTGAGAGATTAGGGCACGGGTACACGCGTCCAGGCCTTCTTCAGGCCACGTGTACCTCTGTGTGTCCCGATAATTACCGTTAAGCAACAATGAAGGAAAAACTGGTATAAAGAACCAGGATCGCTGCTAGCTCAGACCTAACAGAAAACCGACAGACAAAGAAAGACATAAAATCTAATATTTTAAACTACCCACAAACTCTACTAAATCCGAAAACCCTAAAGAGTATCTCCCCAGTATGGTCGCCAACTCTGTTGTTGGGAAAAATACCCTATGGACTAGCAAACTAGGGTCAGAATTGCATGCAGATTTTGATCGTAAAGAAATTACTTTTTATCCTACCACCCAAAACTTAAACCCCTCTTTCACTATACATGCATGGAAAGAAACTACTAACCTTGTTACTGATGTTTGGTGTAGATCCTCCGTTGCGCTTTGCCCGCTTGCTTGCGCTACTCCTTCCAAAGATTACCTACAATCAAGACAAACAACTAAGCATGCATGCTACTTTTCTACTTGAGGGTTAGAAATTAAGCACAAATTAAACAAACCATATATAAATCATGCATTGGGATGGGAAAAGTATTCTTTTATTATTTGAAAAATGAATCAACTTACAATCAAAGTCGAGACCGACCACCACTCCTTGATCCTGATCCTGGGCTCCTCCTCTTCTGTCCTCCAACTGCTTTGTGTTAATTCTCCTTTGGCTTGAGGAAAGGCTAAAGGGATGGGACAATGGATTCAGCAAATGGGCAAAGTTTCTTTGCTATATTTTTCCTCCTCCAAATGGTACCCCTACCCCTTCTTTTATAGGCTAGAAGGAGATAGGGTTTTGGACGAACTCTCGGCCATGCATGTCCGGGAGTTTCAGTTAATTGACCCATAGCTTTTTGTCCCGTCGACAAATTTCCTATTTTCGTGTTTTGTTAGGTACACGCGGGCTGTAGTGGGGCTTCTAGCATGCACATGCGCGCAGTAATGGGTTAGGGCGCGTGGGTCTTGACCCAAGAGGATTTCCAAAGAGGTTGTTCAGCAGATGTTTTGGCAATGAAGGGATATGAGTTGGCCTAATGCCAGGTAAACATGTATGGTGCAATTTAGGGTTATAACAGGAACTTCCATGTTGCTCTCCACTTTCCCAAAAAACATTGTTTAGGGCCTCAAAACAACTCTAGAAGTTCAGGACCCGAAAAACTGCTAAAAATAGTAAATTACCAAAATTACTAGAAAACTGTTTTGAGACAGTTGGAAAAGGTGGGTGGCCATCGATATCCACCTAGATCAATCCTCCCTCCTTAGGAAGAAATGGTCTCCATTGCGTTGAGTTCCCCCATCAGATGAGGAAATTTCTGCTGAATTTGGCCCCGGGTGAGCCACTTGCCTTGGTGCAGGAGTTCCCCTGCTTTGATGACTCGATAAAGCTGGATCCTTTGCTATCGAGTCACCTTGATATGTGTGTCCAAAATATGATCATTGGATGCCTTTTGTATGCATTCGGGGTTGATATCTGTTGGTGTCAACTGTTCTTCTACTTCTGAGGTGTCCAATAATGGTGGGAAATAAGGAAAAAGGAGATCCACGTTGAACATTGGGTGTAGGCCAAGGAAAGGAGGAATGTTGAGCTCAAAATAATTATACCCCACAGCCTTGGTTATGGTGTACGACCCATAACAGAGTGGGAGAAGCTTCCGATGGGGTCCTATAAGGAGTTCTTTCTGCAAGTGCAACCAAACTTTGTCGTCCACCTGAAACTTATGTGACACCCGATGTTGATCATGGCGTTGCTTGTACTTGCCATTGGAATTCTGTAGGATATCCTGAACCTGTTGGTGGATGTGTTGGATCCGATCAATGAACTGGGTGGCTTTGTCAGCTTCAGTTGGAGGAGGAGATGAATTAGTCAAGGTGACTGCAAGGGGATGTGGTCAGTTGAGCTATGCAGGGCTCCGTTATATCTATGATGGACATAGGGAAGGCTCTCATCCCATGTGCCAGGGTGCTTGGAGTTATACATGCGCAGGATATGCATAATCACATGATTTACGACCTTGGTTTGGACATCTTGCTGGGGGTGGAAGGTCATGGATTTGGTGAGCACTGTGTCCAACAGTGACCAGAGGATCAACCAGAATGTGCTAAGAAATTGGTTGTCTTGATCTGAGACAATGGTTTTTGGGATTACAAAATGTACCCAGACTCGTTCAAAGAAGAGCTTGGCAGTCGCCTCTGCTGTGATGCTCTTCTTGCAAGCAACCAGAATCTCCATCTTAGAAAAGCGATCAACAACCACAAAAACATGGTCATTTCCCAGCTTGGTGGACAGGAGGCCCGACATGTAGTCCATTGAGATGGATTCCCATGGCCTGTCAGGAGTAGGAAGAGGGGTGTACAGGCCTTGTTTCTTAGTGGTCAGTTTGGCAATAACACAGGCAGTGCATGACCTAATATACTTGTTGACCTCCGGTCGAAGTTTCGGCCATTAGAAATGTTTCTGTATCATCGCCACTATATTTTCGATGTTGAAGTGTCCTGCCACCCCACTGTAGTGGGCTTCCTAGATCAGCTTCGCTCACTCTCTTGATGGAACACAGATATGGCCCAAACGACACAACAACCCATCCTGAAGATGGAAATTATCGACAACTGCGTTTGCACCCAACATTTGGTAGGTGGTGGCAAAGTCCATGTCTATATCATAGAGTTGGGGCCATCCAGAGGTCTCATGGCCACAATATTCTAGCACCATGGTGAGTGTCGCGACTGGTGGTCTGCTGAGGCAATCAGTGACACTGTTGGTGTTTCTTGTTTTATACTTGATGTTGAGGTGGAATTGCTGCAAGTATGTGGACCACTTTTGATGGCGGTCATTCTGCAATTTTCCTTGTGTCTGCATGAACTACAGTGGCTTTTGATTAGTGTGGATGATTTTCTCCTTCCCAAGAATGTAATGTCTCCATTGGCAGTAGGCTTGCACAATGGAGTACATTTCTTTGTCGTAAGTAGGGTAATTACGGACAACATATGATAGTGTCTCACTATGATAGGCCACAGGGTGGTTGTGTTGAGTGAGAACGATGCCCACAACATATTCTGAAGAATTTCTCTCGATCTCAAAGGGATGTTGTTGTTCTGGTAGTGAATGTACTGGGGTTGAGCACAAGCGCTGCTTCAAAACATAGAACGCGTTTTGTTGGGACTAGACCAAGTCTTGTTGTAAATGAGAATGTCATCCAGATACACCACTAGAAAGGTATTGGTGAATGGTCACAAGATATTTTCCATCATCCTCATGAAAGTGGCTGGAGCATTTGTCAAACCAAATGGTATGACCAACCATTCAAAAATGCCTTCCTTTGACTTGAAGGTGGTCTTCCATACATCTGTTTGTTCTATCAGGACCTGGTGGTAGCCAGACTTCAGATCAATCTTACTAAAGTATTTGGCCCCTGTGATTTGATCAAATAGGTCGTCGATTCAAGGAATCATGTATCGATTTCTGACTCTGATTTTATTCAGATCCTGGTAATCAATGCAGAGTCGTCAGGTTCCATATTTCTTTTGTACCAGCACGATTGGGCTCCCGCAAGGTGATGAGTTGGGATGAATGTGCCCCTTCTGGAGAAGTTATTGGATCTTTCGCTTGATCTCCTCATTCTCTAACAGAGAGAGGTGATATATTGGCCCATTGGGAAGCGGTGCACCAAGGGTCAGATCGATGGGTTGCTTGACCTAACAGTGTAGAGGTACCCTGATAGGTGAGGAGAATATATCTGAGTATTCTTCCACGACCTTATATACTTGCTTATGCTATGTGGAGAGGTTGGCCATAGAGACCTTGGATGTGGTTGTGATCTTTCACTCATTCTGAGAGTGAATCACGAAGAAGACAAACTTCCCCATCTGAGAGATGACCTTCCTACATTGCTTACCAGAGATCAAGGAAATAACACTAGGTGGGACTGCCTCGGGTATCCTATACAATTTCCTATTCAAAATAATAATAACACTATGAGGCCTAGACTCATATACAACATGATGTTTCCATAAATAAGGTTGGCCCAAAAGAACATCAAAAACTTCGAGAGGAGAAACATCACATAATACCTCGTCTTTAAAGGGCTTTATGTCGTACGACAGTCGACACTGTTGTTTGACGTAGAGATCGCTTCCTTGGCGGATCCATCCAATGGTGTAGGGTTGTGGGTGCATCATTGTCATCATGGCCAGATGCTTGATGACCTCTATTGACATGAGGTTCTTTTGGCTATTGCTATCAATGATGAAGTGCAGTGGGGTGCCTTTTACCTACATTTGTGAATGGAAGAGGCGTTGTCCTTCTTCTGGCTCATCTGGTTCACCAGGATGGAACTTGGTGGTAGAAATGGTGGCATTGGGTTCCACATCAATGATCTGTCTTCGCCTTTCTGTTTCTAAATCGGAGTCAGGGCCCGCATATGATTCAGAGGCTTTCACTTAGGCCACCAATGACTACTTTGAGAGATGGTCAGCAGTGTTATGCCAAGGTCTCTTATGGAAGTCACACCACTTCCTAGTATCTTTCTTTGCCTTTCCAGTGTCCTTCTTTGCTTCTAGCTTGGACTGGTTTTCCTGACGATGTCCATCTTTTCTCTTTCCTTTGTTCTGTGGGTTGGGGCCACCCTTTCTTGGATTTTGCTGTGAGGGGTTCTGAGGCCCAAATTGTCTCATCGTTTTTTTGAGCTTCTGCTCGATTTTGATGGCATATTGGTAGGCCGCGCCCAAGGATGAGATGTCTAGAAATTTCAATTCAGTCTGGATGTATCTATGCAGAGCACTGTGATACTTGAGCAATAGATGTCTCTTTGAATCTTTGATACCCATCTTGGTGCGCAAGGTATGGAAGATATTTGTGAACTTTGGCACTGCTTGGTCTCTTTCTTGCTGCAATGTGGTCCATTTGGTATACAAGTCGTCATAACTTCCATCAGGGTAGTATTTTTCCTTAATAGCATCCCTGAAGGATTCCCAGGTGGTTGTGACTGTAAATAATGAGGGTTCCTATGTTTCCTTTTTCTCATAGAAAGTTTCCCACCAATCTTTGACATGGGGAACGACTTTGAGGAGTGCAAAAGTAATCGTTTCTCTATTCGAAAAGTTATGGACAAAAAAATACCCTTCTAGTAGATTCAACCACTTGTCTACAGCATCTATGTCTACCTGACCTTCAAATAAAGGAATATCGAAGTTGATTTGTACCTTCAAGGGGGCGACGCCTCCGCTAGAAGAAGATGTGTCACCTGTTGGTAGCCATCGAAGGATTTGCATGAAACTATCCATCATCTCGTTCCTCTGTTGCATGAGGGATTCCTCAAGAAACATTTTGAAAGGATATCTTGTCCCATCATCTTTATTTTCTCCTACCATGAGAGGTCTCTTGGGCATGCGAGATATTTTTTCCTTAAGGGAAACAAGCTCGAGACCCAATTATTTGTACTTCGACCTCATTGGGGACATGCATTAAGACGACAAGGAGTAGACTGCTCTGATACCAATGATCTGGATTTTATGAGCAGAATGAAATGACTACAGATTATTAACATATTCTTAACATGGAATAATAGAGATACAATAAAATTGGTTTTCTATTCAATAAGGAAATAAGCTAAAACTATAAAATGCAGCGGAAAACAAACTTGCTAGAATGGTGGTGGCTTATCTTTGAGAAGAGATGTGACGATTGCGCTCATTCGAAAGAAGATGGTTACAATGAGGCTATGAAGGCATTTTACAATAAACAAGAATTTCAAAAACCCTAGACATCCAAAAACCTAACCCTAGGAGATGAAGCGCCAAAAGTCATGTGGGCCCCGTTTGGGTAAGTCAGTACATCAACTTCCCGAGTTCGTAACTTTTGCATACGATCTTCGTTTAACACACTCAATACCTCATTAGAAAGATCTATCTGAGGAATACAACGTTGGTGTGAGCAACATTAAGGAATGACTATGTTGCTCCTCGTTTTCCCAAAAAACATCATTTAGGGCCTCAAAATGGCTCTGGAAGTTCGAGACCCGAAAAATTACTAAAAATAGTAAATTACCAAAATTGCTAGAAAATTGGTTTGAGCCAGTTGTAAAAGGTGGGTGGCCACCGATATCCACCTGGATCAAGGAGAACCAGTAAAGAGTTTAGATTGAATGCTAGCATTGGAGATTTTAACATGGGTGATGTAATATTAGATCTGGGATCTGAAGTGAATGTGTTTCCCAAAAAGACATGGAAATGCATGGGATAACCTATCTTAGGCTACTCACCAGTTCAACTGAAGTTAGAAAACCAACACAGAGTTCTACCAATAGGGAGGCTAAAAGGAGTGACAGTAAATCTGGATAGAGTGAACACTAAGGTAGACTTTGAAGTGATTGAAATCGTGGATGACACAACACCATATACATCATTACTGGGATTGGATTGGGTGTTTGACAATTAGGAAATAATCAACCTGAAGACCAGGAAGATGAAATTTGATTCAAGTAAATACAGGGTGATCATGCCTCTCGATCCATCATAAGCCGAAATATTTGTGGAACCAACATGTTTAGACTTGGAAGAAATTAACGAGTTGTACCGAACCACTGCGCGCACCGAAGATTACATCAATCCAACTATCGATGGTGTAATTAGATGGATAAGTATCACATCATGTTCTTCTGACTCAGACATGATTATGGATAATTGGCAGCAACACCTACATGAGATCTCAACCAAAATATGTGCCCAAATAGACCGCGCAGTAAGATGGGTTGGGACAAAAGTCAGAGAACGTCCAAGTTTCCATGGAATCAACGACTTGGAATAATTCCAAACAAGATATGAAGATGAAGTATCAGACAGTCAGAGATTGTTATCTCTCGACATCGCACTTAAGGTTACACCTGCAATATGGTGGTGTGTACACAAAGAAACAATTAATGACTAGTACCAATGTAAGCAATTACTGCGCATGAGGTTTGGCACAGAATAGAGAAGCAACCAGTAGCAAAAGTAGAATGGAGAGGGGACACTGGAAAAAAAATTGGAGAAGTGAAGAGTGTTGTGGAAGATGAAACCCCCATAAGAATGGCCTCATCACTTTGTACACACATTAAAGGGCATCCCAACAAACTGGTATACAAACTAGGAACTGCGCAGAGGAACTATGAACTGGAAAATGCTCCAACAAAACTTTACAATCACTCTCTCATTTGAACATGAGAACCCCAACATAGATGTAGTACTTAGGAAAATAAAAGGGTTGATATTCATTAAGGAACCAAAATTTGAACTCATGATAGAAGAACAACATCACAATAGACAGACACTGAAAGAATTGTTGTCATGTTACCATGTGCAGGAAGAAGAACCAAATGAAGACGATCCACACGATATTCAGATTGAGGAAGTTGAGGGAGAAAGAAAAGTGGAAGGTCCACCTCTAGAATCATAATTAATTGTTTCTCCAATAAAGGTAAATATAGTCAACATTGGGACAGTTGAGAATCCCAAGATGGCCAACATTGGAGACTACTAGGACGAGCAAATAGTGGACAAGATAATAGAATTATTGCACAAGTACAGTGACTTGTTCCCAACGACCTTTACAGAAATGAAGGGTATCGCGGGAGAACTTGGAGAGATGAATATCCCTCTCAAGATGAAGGCAATACCTATCAGATAGAGGCCTTACAGATTGAACCCCATCTACAAGAAGAAGGTCCGAGCAGAAATTGATAGAATGCTGGAAGAAGGAATCATAGAACTAGTAGAAGAATCAGAATGGATAAGCCCCATGGTAGTTCAGGAGAAAAATAAAGGAGGCATAAGAATCTATAAATATCTTAGAAAGCTCAATGATGCTTTCCTACTTGACCCCTTCCCTACACCCTTTATAGATGAAGTCCTAGAAAATGTGGGAGGCCAGGAAGCATACTCATTCACTGATGGATTCTTAGGTTACCACCAAATCAAGATAGCACCAGAAGATTGAAACAAGACTACCTTTGCAACAGAATGGGGATCCTAGCAATACACAGTCATGCCTTTTGGACTGAAAAATGCACTAACAATTTTCTCCAGTGTAGTCATTGTTGCTTTTAAAGAATTCATGCATCAGTTTCTAGAAGTAAATTTGGATGATTGGACAATCTACATCCTGTTGAAGGACCATGTAGAGGTATTGAGGTTTATGTTAGAAGTAAGCAGGCAATGCCAAATATCCTTGAACATTAAGAAATGTTTATTTGGACCAACGTTCATAATTTTCTTGGGTCACATAGTATGCAAACAAGGCCTGATCATGGATCCTGCAAATATGACAGTAATTGTGAATTTACCAACACTGAAATCGATGCGCCAACTGAGGACCACATTAGGAAATACGAGATATTACAAAAAATTTATCAAGGGGTATGCACAAATCATTGCGTCGATGGGGAAACTAGTTAAGAAGGATACTAAATTCCAGTGGAATGAGAGTTGTCAGCAAGCATTAGACACCATGAAGGAGAATATGGTTACAACACCCATCTTAGTATTTCCAAATTGGGAGATGACATTCCATGTGCATGTAGATGCATCAACGATATTCTTGGGAGATATTATGGTGAAACCAAGAGCAAAGGATTTGGATCACCCCATAACATTTGAACGAAGAAAACTGTCAGACTCCGAGAAGAACTACAACACCACAGAGCGAGAAGGCCTGGCAATGCTGTATGCACTTCAAACATTTAGGCATTACCTACTTGGTAAACATTTTAATATGTTCACAGATCATTCATCCCTTAAGTACCTAGTCAACAAGTGATGCAGGAGCATAAGCTCATGAAAATGAAGTCACCCATGACTTCACCAAAGTTGAGAGAATTCAAAGAGACCTAGGGTCTCACACTTGTATAATTTATTATTTTGTGGAAAATTTGAATAATGGACAAGGATTCTAGATCCTTTCCACTTGTAAAAGATAAGATAGGGTTTGTTAATGAATAGTGAGTCACTGATGACTCGTAGGGGTCAGTTGAGTTTGTTAAGGATTCTGTTCCTTAATCATAGGATCTGAGAACAGAAATCCACTGTAATATAAATACAAGTCTTGGTTGATGATTAGATAGCTGAACCTGGTTTAATTTAGTTTAGCCTAGATGAGGGTTAACTCACAGAGCTCGAGGAATAATCTTGACTGTAGATGAAAAGGAGAAGCTCGGAATCTAATTCCAGGAGCATGCGCAGAGATACATATCTATTTTGTAAACTATCTATGGGCGAATTCAAGTTTGTAAAGAAGGTTTTACTACTCTGTTAAAATCAATCTCAGTGTATGTGATCATTCTGTTCACTTGGGTATATTGTGATATTTCTATTATCATTGATTGGAAACGATTGATTCATTAATCGATCTGAAAGCATGAATTAAGCCGATTTGCAAAGAATTATAAGTTTCAGAAAACGTTACAGTGGAGGAAATCCAATTCATATGTATATTCTGTACATATCATGGCTAAATGGAGATAATATATATTTGAGTCGCCAGGAGAGTATCGATCCCATGGAGCATATGTTTGACTTGATCGATGAGACTAAGAGCAAATGGGAAAGTCCAGTTTGCATGAAGAAAATCGATGATACCGATCTAAGCGGAGCTTGGCCAAAGGGAGAATGAACAGTTGGGATCTCGTTGAGGATTGGAAGGTTGAGATTAGAGCGGAGTTCAAAGAGCCAAAGGATAAATGGTTCAGATCATATGAGAGACAGACAGCTAAAACCAAAACGGAGGTCGGCAGGCAAGAGATAAACGATCTGGATCAAAACGGAGAATGGAGGGTTCAAACCCCGGGGCACCTTGGTGATTTCCGCTGGGCACTACGTGGTGCTTAGTGTATGGAAACGGAATTTGCATGGAAGGTATAATCCGTACAGTAAGTCATTTTCCGTTGGGGCCTTTGGTCATATTTGAAATTCATGTGGTGTTAAAAATGTGAATGAAAAGTTCTTTCCGTTGGGGCTCAAGTAGAGTTGGGTGTAAACAAAAACAAAAAGTGTTTAATCCGCTAATGAAAGAAGAGATTTGCCAAATGAGAATAGAATCGCCAAGCATAGTGATAGTTTGCTAAGTTTAGTTCCGTCAAAGAATGATGAAGACCATATGCAAGAAATATTCCAGTACAGTAAATGGCGGAATCGAAGATCTGCTTCGACATAGCAGGTGGTGCCTGCATTAACAAGCTAGTGTTGGGGGGGAGAATCTGTCGATGGTTACTCCTATTTCAAGAATTTGACTTTGAGGTCATAGTGAAACCAGGGAAGCTGAATGTAGGACTTGATCACTTATCAAGGGTCACCAATGGTGAGGAGCCTACAAATTTAGAGGATACTTTCCCTGACGTGAAGTTATTTTCAATTCAGATCACAGATGATTATTTTGATGACATTATTGAGTATTTAAGTACAGGGATTGTGCCATAGGAATTTAACACCGCCCAGAGGAAGAATCTAGTTGTCCAAGTAGTCGACTACCAGTTGATCGTCAGACACTTATTCAAAATGGGGGTAGACAACATATTGAGAAGATGCACGCTAGAACACCAAAGGCCTAGGATACTGGAAGAATCCCATGAAGGAATAATGGGAGGACACTATGCAGGAAAAGCTACCGCGTAGAAGGTATTGTGGGAAGGATTATGGTGGCCAACTATTCATTGAGATGCAAAGGAATATTGTAAAAAATGTGATGTTTTTCATAGGGTTGGAAAACGAAATAGATGGGATTAGATGCCCTTATACCCACAAGTAATGCTACAAGTGTTTGAAAAATGGGCTATTGATTTTGATGGGCCAACTCACCCACCTGGAAGAATATCAAGCGTGTGATACATTATCACTACGACAGAATACCTCTCAATATGGGAGGAGGCAACACCATTTAAATATTTCAGCACAGAGACAACAACAAACTTCCTGTTTGAACATGTGCTCACCAGATTTGGATGTCGAAGAATCTTGATGAGTGACCAAGGAACTCACTTTATCAACAACACTATCAGAGATCTGACTGAAGAATTCGAGGCCTACCATCAAAAAAGTATGCCATACCACCCTCAGGTAAATGGAACAACGAAAGCCTTCAACAAGATTCTAGAGAATGCCCTAACCAATATTTTCAATGTCAACAGGGACGATTGGGATTCAAAGATACCAACAATATTATGGGCATACAGAACTACCTGTAAGAAGTTGCCAGGGAAGACACCCTTTAGATTGGTGTATGGAAAATAAGTAGTGATGCCACTAGAATTCTTGGTACCAAGTCTGCGTGTCACAATAATTACAAACATGAAAGAACGAGGTAAAGTACAAGAAAGGATAGGTTAGCTGATGAACATGGAAGAAGATAAGATTCTAGCAAGATTTCACCAAGAAGTATAGAAAGAAAGGAAGAAATTTTGGCATGACCGAAATATCAAGAGAAACAATTTCAAGGAAGGAGACCTAGTCCTACTGTATGACAACAAGTTTTCTCAACATCCAAGAAAGTTCAGAATGCATTGGCTAGGACCATATGAGGTCAAGACTGTCACGGACGGAGGAGTTGTACAACTGAAGGATTTGGAAGGGACGGATTTGAAAGGAATGATAAATTGGAGTTGACTGAAGTTGTACAAGTATATTTGACCACCAACAACTTGACAGTTACCACATAGTAAACTTAAAAAAATAAAAATAAATTAAAAAAAAACGCGCGGAAATCCACGCATGCAGGAGAGGAAATCAGTGCAACGAAAAGAAAATGCGCTAAAAAATCATTGAGTCAGTGCATCGAAATAATTATACTGTGCCATAAGAAAATTTTATAGAATCCAAGGACTCTATGCGCCCAAAAATCCTAGCGCATTGCAAAAAGGACTGATGGTCAGACAACGTGACAATTCCAAAAATGATAGTTGTGGGAGTTAGGCGCCAACTGGAAGCGACGGTTGGAATTACGACAACCCATACATAGAGGTAATGATCGTAGCACGATGGAAAGGGAGAAATTTTGAAAACAAGATGAAAAGGAAATTCGTTAACATGTACAATGGTACCACGCACAGGACACTGTTATTGGATAAATCGGTGAATGCGGACATAAACTAATCTCCCTAGATCCCCCTGGATCTAGAACAAAACGAGATGGGACATGACACTTTCCCTAAGTTACAATCATTGAATTTACTATCAAAGAATGAATGAATGACATACCTTTATATATCACTTCCTTATATCTTTGTTGTCCTTGCTTCACTCCGACGCTCTCGTGAAATCATATCTACAATTGACACAAACCAACCAAAGTGAAAGTAACAATAATAGATTCAATGAAAACTTAAACATGTGATCAAGGAGTCATGTAATAAAATGAGAAAGATTTTATAGGAAAGAAACATGCCACCGTATTATATTAAGTAAAAGTGGAAGATACATCTAAACTGCGTTGATGTCACAAGTTCCCTTTTAGTGGTTCTTCGTTCTAACACACACGTACACTTGCTGCGAAATTTGCATGAAGATGATCCACAAAATCTTGATGGACAAATGGAGACCTCGAGGATCAATTGAAACAAGATTCTTCACACAGTTTTCATCCTATTATTTCATCAATTCTTTGCTTAATCTTTCTTAACCTTTTCCATGAGAAACCCATCATTATATAGGAGAAGGTGAAGTGGTTAAAGGGATGAGGATGATCCCACCAAATCAGAGAAGCCAGTAGAATCGCAACCATACAGACGCCACCTCACATTCTAGAAGATTCTCCTTCTAGAAACTTCATGAAATTCTTCCTTTCCTTAGATTTCAAACGCCTCTACACCCTGCCTATATAGCAGCCTGCATAAACCCTGCGAGCCAGGTATAGAGAAGCCTGCGAAAATAAGGGATTTCCGCACTATGTACTATTGTTAGCCTACGACGTCCTTCTAAAAAATAGTTTTGTAGAGGAAGAAATCAATTACTTTTCTCATGCAAAAGATCATTTTGAGAGCCTGAACACATGCTTATAGAATTGTAATTAAGGTGACCAAAATAATGTTTAATAGAATTCCCCCCAAAGTAGGAGGATGGAACCTGTGACAGCCAAAATACTTTATAAAATGTGTGTGTGTGTGTGTGTGTGTGTCGGGAACAAGGAGCACACAAATCAGGAACCTGCAAACAATCAAGCATCTGCACAATATTATACCATTTCCGAGGTAGGCATTTCCATGATCAGATTACAAATTATCTAAACCATACATGTAATTCATGGCCACCAAATATACACTGTGGATCCATGTCATCAAGATTCTACATAGCCACCAAGAATACACTATGGATATATGTATTAGAAAGATCAGATTCAGACATAGCCACAAGACATACAAAGTGGATCTATCTGTCAATACAAATCATAAACACTCCATCGCAACCTAGAACAAGAATAATGAGATCCAGGGTATTCAATCCCATCATCCGTTATTACGAATCTAGCCATGTGATTACAGGTGTTGAAGTCGAACATGGTAGAAACCCCTTGATTACCAGTCATTAATGAAAATCGTTAACAAGTGCGAGGGAAATCACCATTGATGTCAATGACTCCCAAGGCACACTAGTACAATCCAACGAATGTGAATAAATGAGCTGAAGTCAAACACTTGATGGAATATCTCGATCAGGGACTAATGATGTGAATCCACTGTCGAAAGCGAAGAAACCTACCATTGAGGCATGCAATCTCTAAGGTACTAAATTATTTCTAAGTCTTGTTCTCGGATGATGAGTTGAAGTCGACAGGAAAATACTCGTCATAGGAGGGCCTTGATGTATCCCCCATCAATGACACGAAATAAGTGACAGATTTAGGGTAGATCAAAGTACGAATATGATTTTAAATTGACATAGGGAAGGTCGACATGGTAGGAATTGACAACTGCATATGGCTAACTCAATAGAGGGCTTGTTTGGACTTCTCTTGAACATATGAACGACACAACAATGGTCTTGGCAACATTGACTCAAAGACGACCCAAGATATGAACTTGTAGAAATTCAGACAAGAGACAAATGGATTTCCCAACCCAAATTCAAATGATGAAGGGGGGTGTCATGTTCAAGAGTGACTCTTACCGCCACTAATACAAATACAAAGACACATTTCTTTCCCAAATTTTGCCCCACCATTTCTGGCGAGTACCTCTTTATTTTTATGCAAGCTTGAGGAGGATAACATATGCTTGTTGATGTAAGCTCATCCTTCGGATGAGTCCCTAAAAGTATGTTTAACGAACCCTAAGAAGGAGTGGTTCGGTCCCATATGGGCATTTCAATGTTTGTTTAACAAGTTCGAAGATAGAAAACTCGGGGGTTTTTCATATTTTGAGAGTCTGAAAAAACACTTAAAGAGAACTCTCCCAGTTCCCTTTTTTTAAAATAGTTTGATGAGACCGAAAAAGTGATAAATTATCGCCCTTCAAACTTTTTCTTCAAATAATTTTACGAGTGTCAAAAGAACAAGGTCCCCCAGCAATCTTTTTGTTTTTATGGAGCGTGAAAAAAACTTAAAGGATACTCCGTGGATTTCTCTTTTCGTGTTACCATGATGAGTACGAAAATATGAAAAAATTATACTCGGTTGTGTTCTCATTGATTTTCGAGCACGAGAACGAACAAAGACTGAGCTCGAGTCTTTTCTGAAAAACCTTAAAAATTACTTGTACATGTGACAAATATAAAAACAAATCATGAAAAATATCCATACTTCATTGTTCAAGATCCTAGTTCTTCCATCTGTGAGAAAACAAAATACTCATGAGACCATTAGACCTTTAGGTTTTGATAAAATGCATTTAAATAATATGAAATTTAATAGAAAAAGTAAAAAGTGAAATAAATATGGGTAAAATCTCTTTTTACTATTTCATTTGCATTTTGCCCAAAACTTGCCTAGAAACCCTATTTTTACATCAGACTTTAGCTGTCGATTGCAGGAGGCATGGGTGACCATTCAACGAATGGCTTCCATAAAAATGGTAATCTCCTTGTCCTCTTTCCTTTCAATTGATTAAATTTCATTTTTATCGGTTTAAGATGGCTTTTTGGGTTAAGTTTTAGGCTGGTAGGTGCGCACAGGCGTCGCCACCGGTAACCTGTATCAGGACCTATGAAAATGACTTGTGGTTCACCTGTGGAAACCCTGCATTGTGTGTAATAATCCACCTGCAGTGGCCAAAAATGGAAATTTCTTTAATTGCATTTACCAATAAAAACTTTCTAAAGCAGCAAATGAGGATGCTAACTTCCCTTTATTGTCCCAATGCAGGTTTTTGATCATCAAAATGCTAGAGTGGAGGGAGAGGGAACACAAATATGATGACTACAATGCCTTGAATGACCTGGGCACTGTAAATTCCCTCCAATAGTGTGGGTTACTGAAGTTATTTAAAATCCAGAGCATGAGGGCCCAACTGAGGTTACTGGAGTACCTGGTCCACATGTGGGATGTGGACTAGCAGGTTTTTCAAGTGGGTGCCCACGTTATTTCCTTAGATATCATGGATATCTCTTTCTTGAAGGGTTGATCTTGTCTTGGAGCCCGTGTGACTTTAACAGGAGGCAGAGGTGGTGGCCTACCAATGAGAAAGTACATCCGTCGATACTGTGATCCTGAGGTCGAGAGATGTAAAGGAAAGGTTGCCATCAGAGGTGTCTGGGATTTACCCATCCAGACCATTCTTCTTTTCACCATTGCACATATGGTGGGGAGTGCATCTCCACACATGTCCCTCCAAATCTATTTTCAATATACCATGGAATGCATGGAGCCTCGAGTGTTTAACTGGTGCAACGGTGTTCTTCGCAGTGTGAAGACACAACTAACAAAGAGAAAGAACGGAGACCTGAAACAATTCGGCTAGGGATCTATTTTGGTGTCCTTATTCCTAGAGAGGGTCCCCCATTTATGTTTATAGGTAGAGTGGGGAATACCAACCCCACGAGATCCAAGGATGAAGAGGTGGTGCGACCTCATGGATCGACATGTAGCGAGGCCCATCATCAAATACAACGATGCATTATTTGACTAGTTGAGGCCTCATATACTGATGATAGATGATTATGCATATTCCAATTTAGATTTTAGAGGAGACCCCGACTTGGTTCTACTTGAGGGATTTCAGTGGGGAGACTTAGGTAAGAAAAATGTTTTGTTTTTATGATGTTTTTTTGTGAATTTTTAAATACAATAATTTTTTTTATCCCTTCAATCCAATGACTAATAAAAACTTTTGACAATGCAGATGTAGGGCCACACCATCCTCTGGGTACATACCCTATTCAAGGATGAGGGGAAGCAACCGTGGTAGTAGGATGGGATGTTGGTGATTATGAAGTGGTTGAGAATAACCTAAAGGGTTTGATAGCAGATATCCCAGAATCTCAATCGACGAGATTCTAAGACGTTATCAACACCATACTGTGGGTGTATCTGGTTCACTTAGTCGATTACTTCATAGGGTAGCACGAGTAGTAGTGTGTTATCGTGAGTAGCATCCTTGATGCCATTTTATAGAATCCATGAGCTTCATATTTTGATATTTTTGTCTTCGGACGAAAAACGCTTTTTTGTAAAACACTTTTGTCATTATCTATATACATGAGGCTTCTACCAGCTTAATTTGCTTTATATAAAATTATGGTTGGATTTATAAATGTCTCGAATGTTTGTCTAACACATAATTAGCTAACACATCATTTAATGTATTTAGACATCTAGGAATGTGTTGATACTCAATATAATCAAAATAACGTTCCAAGAGGCGAATTCGTAAATATACCCATAACAAAGTAGGACTTTAGATAGCATAGACATTACTTAACTGTAGTACTACTAGCTGCGAATCAGGTCGTACAACAAGGTGATGGATTCCAAGTGAAATAGCATCGGTCAATAATTCAATGACTGCACTATACTTTGCAATATTGTTAGTTGCATGACCAAGGCAAACACTGTGTATACTGATAAGTTTGTTCGTAGGTGCGTAGATTTCCTAAGAAGCAGAAGCCAAGTTCTGAGTACTACGACTAGCGCCATCGACGAAGCCAATGCAAGGTAGTGAAGACATCGACATCTGGAAACCAAGCACAATGCAAGGTAAGCAGTCGGGGGTGGAAACCAAATAACGAAAAAGCACACAAAAGTAGCACACAAAAGTATGATACAGTAAAAATACAAGCACTCATGCAAAGATAGCCTAAGCATAGTACTTCTTCAAGTAAATCCCATTTCTGGGTTCACTCAAAGGAATTCCATCATAATCCACTAACTCATAGGCTCCTTTCTCAAACACTCGTTTGACGATATAAGGGCCTCGCCACATAGCCTCAAATTTTCCATCCCCTAGTAAATCATGATCTTGTTCATAGAGGAGAACTATATCACCCTCACAAAAAACACGTGACTTAACATGCTTGTCGTATTGGGCTTTGATGCATTATTTTTGGGTTTCAATAACCAATGTGGCATCACAACAGGTTTCATCTAATTGTATCAGATACGATAGACGTTCTTCTTTAACAGAGGTGTTTGGGATAATTTCAACAGCTAGCTTCAAAGATGGTATCTCACATTCAATCGATAGAACGACTTCGATACAATACACTAATTGGAAAGGCGTAAATCCCGTGGCAGTCTTCACGGATGTCCGATAGGCCCATAATGCTGAAAAAAACATCCTGTGCCAACTTTTCTTGTGAATCCCTATTATTCGTCGAATAATAGTGATAAGAACTTTGTTTATCGCTTCAACTTGGCCATTGGCCTGCGGATAGTAGGGGGTTGAGTTTTCATGCCAAAGACCCAACTTTTCAATAAGCTCGGGCATCATGAAATTTCAAAAATGGCTACTGTGATCAGTGATGATAGCTTATGTGATTCCAAATCGTGTGATGATATGATTGAATATGAATAGGGTTGCAGTTTTTCTGGTATTATCGAATGTAGGCATCGCCTCAACCCATTTCTTGAAATAATCCATGGCTACGATGATGTATCCATTCCCCTCGGCCAAGCAAGGGTTACATGTCATGAAATCAATGCCCCATTTTGTGAAAGGTCCGATGGAAACTACAGGGTGTAAGGGAGTGGGGTGAGATCTTATCTTGTTGTTGTATGTTTGACAAGCATTGCACTTCTGGACAACAATTATACAGTCTTTAAATAAAAAAGGCCAGGAGTATCCTACTCGTAAGATCTTTTTGGGCAGTGGCATACCTAGACATATGGCCACCACATGCTCCAGAGTGGTAGTCATTCGAAGCTTTCTTAGCGTCATCGAAAGTGAGACAGCATCGAAAAATAGTTTCAACACCACGACGATAAAGAGTGTTACCAAGAATTATGTATTGATGGGATTGATACCGTATGAAATGATGATCTATGCTAGAGAGTTCGGGATGGAAAGTTTGATTTTGGAGATAAATGATAATATCTCCATACCAAGCATCATCAAAACTGATCATAAAAAGGGATTCATCGGGTAAAGAATCCTCTGCCACATTTTCTATCTCAGCAGAGGGAAGGTCACATATCAGTGACTTCTTTGACTTAGCACGTTCAAAATCTAAGTCGAACTCCTGGAGGATCAATATCCATTTGGAGTACTTTTCCCCTAGCAATTGGCATGTAAGGATATGTTTCATATGGTTGCAATTAGAAATAACATCGGTCTTGCGTAATAGGATATAGTAACGAAAATGTTGGACAACTTGAACAGTTTCCAAGGCCAATTTTTCCACATGTAGGTATTTGGATTTGGTAGTCATGAGACTCTAACTCAAATAATAAATTACATGTTCGTCGTACGAATCATCTTCTTGGACTAACACCATGGCAATGGTAGAGTCCGAAGCGGCGAGATAGAGGAAATAATCTCGACTATAATCTGGTGGGAAAAGTAGTGGTGTACATGTGAGGGATTCAAAGATTCCAAGTATTTTTTGGCAGTCTCATACCACATGAACACGAAAACTTTCTTCAACAGTGGAGTAAATCTGAGCGTTAACTTAGCATAATTTAGAATGAATCGATGCAAAAAGTTTGCCTTCCCTTGCAAAATTTGGAGCTGGCGTAATGTGGAAGGAGGAGATAGATTAAGAATGGCCTCAACCTTCAAAGAATCCACCCTAATTCTATGAAGTGACACAATAAAACCCATAATTCGGTCAAAATCCACACAAAATTTTTTTTTGTGTGGGTTCAAACGTATACGATAGTAACGACAACAAAGGAAAATGGCTCAGAGATGGGATGGGTTGTCTTGGCGACGCATGGAATGCACTAGTAGATCATTGAGATGTGGTTGTATGATGTGTTTGATATCACGAAAAGCATAAGACATGGCACGTAGTTTCTAGTAGGAAAAGGTGCCCCAAGGACAAATGAAAGCAATTTTGTGTTGATCCGCGGGTAAAATGTTAATCTGATTATAGCCGGAGAAACCGTCGATTAAAGAGAATATTTCACTCCCAGTGCAATCGTCGACAATCTGGTCAACGAAGGGGGTTGAAAAGTTGTCCTTGGGACAATATTTATTAATATCCCTATAATCGAGGCATACATAGATCGTGCCTTGTTTTTTATTGAGCAGAACTAGATTGGATACCCAATCGGTTAAAGCCACAGGATAGATAAAGCCAGCCTCAAGAAGTTTTTCAACTTCGAGCTTGATAGCGACAGATTTATGAGGGTGTACTGGGTGTAGTCACTTCCAAACAGGTTTAGCATTCGGGTAGGTCTTAATTTCATGTACAACGATATCGGGGTCAATACCTGACATCTCTTCATAGCTCTAAGCGAAGATGCCACAAAACTCTTGAAAAAAATATTTATAAGTGACGACTTCATCATTGGAACAAGCGGCTCCGATGTGAACATTTTTTATGATTCCAGGTTTGATGGATATTTCAAGAGGAACAGGGGGTGAAATGTTACTCAGGTTCCCTTCATAAAGAACATCGTGTGTTGACTCGGGAACAGAGGAAATGACAACAATGGTCGATGATGGAGTCTAAATCTATTGGTAACTCTCTATGGTGTGTTGTTCGAGGAAGAGAATGGAACGATGATGTCCATCGTCCCATGGGGTGTCTTCCATGGACATAACTGACATGATCATCTAGTCTATAGGAAAGACAACGTGAAACAGACTGGGAGATGAATCACCAAGAGAAGGGGTAGAAGGGGTTTCCGATTGAATAGCTTGATAAGTGAATTCAACCAGACTTAAGGGAATTTGTTCGCCATAGTGAAGATAATCACCAGGGTCGGGTAGTATCCATGGGTCACGAGACACGGGGGCTTCATGAACAAAAGTAGAAATCATGTTGATTGAGGCAACAAAAGGAGGTGGAATATCTAGTGGTGGGATTGGGAATGTACCATCAAAGTTGAATCTTTTAGAAGACCCACACTGACATTCTCGTACCCAAGAGGTGTCTTGGAGATGAATGGTACGTTTCTAGTATGGGAATCAGAGTTAAAAAAGGCCAGCTGGTCAACAGTAACTATGTTTCCTTGGTGTGGGAAACATAACAGGCGAAAACGTGTGAACACAACTGTACACATGGAATCAATCCAACTACGGCCAAGTAAGAGGTTATAATAGAGAGGCGCATCAAAGACCTCAACCTCGATGTTGACCGCTTTTCCTTCCAACATAATAGGCAATGAGGGAAGAACACTATAGGGTTTAAAACCAGATCCATTGAAGGTCTTAAGTGTGTTGTGTGATTTAGTGAGGGGAGGAGAGCCAATTTCCTTTCAACAGGTAACAAACATGACGCACGTCGAGGCACCCTTGTCAATAACGGTTCTACATATATTCTTGTTTTCTACAACAACTTGTATCTGAAACACTAGCTGGGGAGGTAGCCTTGGAATGTGATCTTCTAGGTCAAAGATTATCAGATTCGTATATGTGGGGTAAATTCCACCGATGTCCTTTAACAGTGCCTTCCATTCAGCGGGAAAACTTTGAAGGAATTTGAGAGCTGATATCCTGGAGGGTGCTTGTGCAAGATCTTCTACGATACGGTAGTTTTGAGAAGCACATGCATGAGGATTAAAGGCAGACTTTTGAACAACGCCCTTTGGAGGAGGATGAAGGACTGTGTCGAGACTCGGTTGTTTGTGATGAAGAGGATCATTGGGAGGTGAAGTTGAGGTAGGCGGTTGGACCAACGAAGGTGGTATATCGTCAACTTTCTCCTTTGAGGGAGAGTAATATTTGGCCCAAGTGGCAATAGCAACGTTGTTATTTTTTGAATCACCTGTACACATAAGGACATATGAAGGGGTAGAAGCAGAGGGTTGGTCATGAATGACCAATTGGGCCTGTTGTTGAGAAGGGAAAGGTTGAGACAAAAAGGCATGTGTGGGAGGCTTCGCAGTCCCTTGAAAGAACTTAGTGACCTTAGCACATCTTGGACAATATTTCATGTAGTGATCATCACCACGGATAAGGCAAGGATATCTCAGTTTACAGTTATCCTTATCATTAGTAGGTTGTGTTTTGGATTTTTCGGATTGCGGATTATTTTTATCCTCCTTATTCCTACCCTTTCCTTTTTCAGATTTATTTTTTCCGGTAGGGGTAGATTGAACAGAGTTAACCTCATAAGTTTTGTTGGTGGAAGGAGTGGGAGTCGGAGCATTGTGAACATTAGAAGCAGTAAATTTGGGATTGGTGTGAGTGTCCGACATGGATTTAGCGTCAGCATGGGAAGTTCCAATCACACCGTTAGCAGCATGAGAAGATGTTGGGGTTGTTGAAGTAGCGATGGTAGAAGGACAAGGAGCATCAGGGAGCAAGTTGTAAAGAGTGTCCGTTTGTGAATAAACGAGATCGAGGTACTGAGCGTGACCGATCGCTTACTCTTCAGGGACAACTACACCCATGGAAATGTCATGATATATTTTATTCACGAATGATTTGGTGAACCATTATACCAATAACTGATCGGGAAGGTCGATTTTGATCAAACGTCATCTTCTTCTCCACTCATGGATGTGATTAGAAATATGAGTGGTCGAATTTTGCTTAAAGGAACTCAAAATCTCGGTTCCTGTCTCATAGCGGATTGGAAGTTGGTGATGTGCGAGAAAAGCCATGGCTAGGGTGTTGAATTTGTTGAAGAAGCCTCGCGGTAATTCTATATACTACTTTGTAGTCGAACCCGTGAGAGTTCGTTGGAAGAGTCATAATTAAATGGAGTTGTCCATCAAAGAGTTAGACGAACACCAAAGGTGAAAAGTCATAACATGGTTGTTTGGGTTTTCTCTCGATTTATCGTCAAATTTAGGAATGTCGGAAGGTAACTTGGTCAGTATAACAGGCCAATGAGGAGAATGTAGGATAGGGTCATTCAAGATTATAGACAAGTCGGGTAGATCCAAAATGGCTAAAAAGGACAACTGTCTATTCATGTGAGGTTACTGGTGACTTTGGGGAGGAAGTCTTGTCGGTATACCAGTAAGACTGTAAGCAGTCTACATGTGAGGCAAAGGTCCTGACAGATTCAGACGTGGGTGTGGAGGCATGTAGCCCATAGGGTTGTACTGATTAGGGATGTTCCCTTCAAAAGGGATACTAGAATGAACGTTCGAACCCCAAATAGGATTTGAAGAACCCAGATATGAATGGCCTGAACTAGGGGGTATGAAAGAGCTAACTTGAGGTTTTTTTCCCCTAGACGATTATGGATTTTCCTGGATGAGAAGGTTCCAATATTGGGCTTGTGATCCTGGTATGTGTTTTCCATAGGGTGGGTTATAACCTCTAAGCAGGGGTTGTCCTCTAAGTGAGGATTGTGTTCCAATTTGAGTTTGACCCCCAAATTGAGTTTGTCCCCTAGGGTTAAATTTCCCTCCAACGAGAATCTGATAACCAGATCTGAATGACTGAGTGGTGCCTCCAATTGGATTGGAGCCACTTTGACCAAATCCTCCAATAAAAGGCAGATAAGACCCTCTGGAGAGGACCTGGGAAGGTGTCGGAACAAAACCAGAAGAAACATTGTACCCAGGAGGAATGAAAACTCTGGATGGAACCTGGGTAGTAATAGGGATAAAAGTATTCAAAGAATTATACCTAGGAGGAAGTGACGGGACAGGTCTAGATGAAATTGGTGTACAATGGGAGCTTGGATAGCCACTGTATTCCTGGTGGGAATAGTCGTAGCATGTGGTACCATTGTGGAATGGGCCATCTAGAGAGAAATAATCGAGCTAGGACCAACTGACTGTGTGTCTGAAACAACAAGGATATAACTAGTTGTACTAGCAAAGTTATCTAGATGTATCATGTAAGAAACAAACGTTCCAGGCAGCTGGGAGACAATAGGTGGATCAGGTTCTGCCCCCAAGTTGTCGTAAAGGTCTCACACCGTGTGGGGTTGGGATCCAAATATGTTAGTAGTAAAAATATCTCCAGAGCCCATAAGGGATCCGGTTGGTATTCCAGAAGTTTCAACAACAAGCTCTCTAGCTGAATTCAATCGGAGAAATCGTCTCTCATATCTAGGAGGTATGCGGAAAGCCTTTAAAGAATCAGAAACAACTTGGAAATTTTCTAAAGAGTTGATTATTTCCATGTGTAAAGTTGTGGCATCTTGGACCTCACTTTATTGAGGAGAGCCCTCTGGTGGATCAATAGGAAAAGTTTGATAACCCTCCAGTTCTTCCAAGGGTAGCCCTTGCATTCTGCGTGAACAACGTGGAGGGTCAATGTTGGTCAAACCAAATATTTTACGGAAAAAATCTATGGAAAACTACGGAAACAAACAACAATCGCTAATAAAATATAGGAAGCAAACTAAGCAAACAAACCTGCTTATTTCAAAGTCACTAGTTGGTGATGAAATCCAACGTCACGAAGTCAAGACAAGAAGGGGCTGGGATAGAGCAGGTGGAAAAGTTACATTGACGACCTTCTTAATGGACTTACACCCTGGTGCAAGCTCCCACACATAATCATGGGTATACCCTCCAAGGAGCCCAAATGAGTCTGGCCAACGTAGATTCCAGGTACCGTGAAGACTTTCCCCTCCACAGTCACCTTGTGTAAGAACCTAAGAATATAGGCTACTAAGGTTACCAAGAACAAAAATGATGCATGGGGAAACAATCGACAGTCTGATCCACACGTAAAGGTAGGGTATCTAGCCTGAAATCAACTCAAAAGGCTTCCACTCATCATTGTGGGTATACCTTTCAAGAGACCCCCATAATATGTACAATCTCTACATCGAGACCAACAAAGCAGGGTGAGTAACTCTGCCAGTCTCAATGCGACCTCAGATTTGACCCTTGTGTGAGAAGGGCTTCCCAGGACAAAATGTTGCCAATGGATTTGAACACTCCCTATCACAAGATGCTATTGTGTGTTTTATTCTTTGGAGAGTGTGCTTCACAACCTATTCCAAAGTGCTAGCCTAGCTAATGTTGGTGTAAAAGAGCCTTAGAAAATAAAAGTTACTAAGTAGCAGGGATGATTTTAGGGGCTAAATTTCGCTCATGGACTAATTTTCCATGGTTTTTCCCAAAAAAAGTTTTGTTATTCTAAAAATGATTCGCCCAAATTCTATAGGATAAAATTATTTTACCTTAAAAATTGCCAAAATTTTATACAAACTATATAAAATCCTTAGAAATTTGAATATTTTTACAAAAATATCGCCAAACATTTATAGTTGCCATATGAAGGATTAGTAAGACTTGCCAAGGTTTCTACATTTTAAAATAAATTTCCATCCTTAAAATCACCCCTACTAAGTAGATTTTATAATTACGCAATGTTTTAGAGGTTGTTGTTTACGCAAGATGAAGACGGAAATGAAACCAATGTTTCATGAGATCTTGACCCAATAATATGCAAATAGAGATGAATGATGCAATTTTTTCGTTCAATGAACTCTATCTACAGTGGGGAGAAGATATATTTCCGGAAACACAAGAGCTACGAAATGTACTTTCTTTTTCTTGAATGAATCTCAATTTCAATTAACCATAAACAACGAAATTTCTCAATTTTCTCTTCTTAAAAAAAAAATTGAATGCAAAAAACTTTCTTATGAATGATTACTTTAAAAGAATAAGTGACTTTAATTATTCCTTTCCAAAACCAAAACAGGGATATAATGAAGAAAGGACAAGTAATCAAAGAAAATTGTTACACTCAAGAAGCATCCAAATCAAACTATCAATGAAGATAAAAGTAAAAATGACAAGTATTTCTACAAATGCAAATGACAAATGATTTTCCATTCAACAAGCAATCCATAAAATGTAATCAATCCAAGGATCTAAATCCAATAAAAAGACTTTTAATCAATCAAGCAATCAAATGCAAAATCATAGATTATATCCTTGTTCATAAAAATCAAAAAGTAAAACTGGAAAAATGACTAAGAAAGGTGTTTGATCTCCGAAAACCAATCAACAACAAGTATCGCACTCAGAAAATAGTCAAATATTGGCATTAAAAGTTCCTCCTAGCTGATCAAAGAAAAACTGGGAATCAAAAGATAACAAGACCCAATCCAGAAAATTTCACAGACGTCGTCACAACCTAGCAGCAGGTTACAATGGGGAAATCAACAGTTTCCACAAGCTAGCGATGGGTAGGGTGCAGAAAGTTCACACTGGGATAAACAGTAAGGATGCGAAAATCAAAGGTTTTCGTAAGCTGTATATAGAGTACAGTGCGGAAGTGTCTATAAACAAATAAATTTTGGAAAGACGATAAAGGGACTAATTGAAATTTCAAATCCAGAGAGTCTGGATGGATCCCCCACAGACTCAGAGGCTGAATTAAAGTGAAAATGGTAGGCTAAAAGAAAATGGCCAACAAAAAACCACAAACAAGTCGTATCCCCAATGGAGTCACCAATTTTTTTATTGGATAAATCAGTGAATGCGAACTTAAACCAATCTCCCTAGATCCACCTGGATCTAGAACAAAACGAGATGGAACATGACGCTTTCCCTAAGTTACTATCATTGAATTTGCTATCAAAGAAGGAATGAATGACATACCTTTATATATCGCTTCCTCATATCTTTGTTTTCCCTGCCTCGCTCCGACACTCTCATGAAATCAGATCTGCAATTGACACAAACCAACGAAAGTGAAAGAAACAATAATAGATTCAATGAAAACTTAAACATGTGATCAAGGAGTCATGTAATAAAATGAGAATGATTTTATGGGAAAGAAACATTCCACCATATTATATTAAGTATAAGTGGAAGATACAACCAAACTGCCTTGATGTCGCAAGTTCCCTTTTAGTGGTCCTTCGTTCCAACACACACACACACTTGCTTTGAAATTTGCATGAAGATGATCCACAAAATCTTGATGGACAAATGGAGACGTCAAGCATCAATTGAAACAAGATTATTCACATAGTCTTCAGCCTATTCTTTCATCAATTCTTTTCTTAACCTTGCTTAACCTTTTCCATGAGAAACCCATCATTATATAGGAGAAGGTGAAGTGGTTAAAGGGATGAGGATGATCCCACCAATTCAGAGAAGCCAGTAGGATTGCAACCATACGGACGCCACCTCACATTCTAGAATATTCTCCTTCTAGAAACTTCATGAACTTCTTCCTTTATTTATATTTCAACGTCGTCTCACCCTACCTATATAGTAGCCTGTAGAAACCCCGCAAACCAGGTATAGAGCAGCCTGTGAAAATCATGGATTTTCGCACTGTGTACTACTATTAGCCTGTGACGTCCTTCTAAAAACTAGTTTTGTAGAGGAAGAAATCAGTTACTTTTCTCATGTAAAAGATCATTTTGAGATCCTGAACACATCCTTATAGAATTGTCATCAAGGTGACCAAAATAATGTGTAACAGACACGCCGCCAAAAGTGAAAAAGGGGACAAATTTCAATGCAGAACAGTTGTCACTTCGTCGTCCTGCTATAAAGTCGGAAAAAAGGGGGAAAATATAGTCATTGTGTCAATTGCTAAGGAGAGAACGCAGAGCCATGTGGAAGAGATCCAGAGAGAGAATTCAACCAAGCATTCTCCATGTTTATAGATTTCGAGCCTCGACCTCGTCGAAATGTCATCGCCACGAGTTGGAACTTGGAGAGTTTGGCAGGGTTGACAGAAACACACACAGTATTTCTCACGTGACAGATGCGAGGGAGAAAGAAACACCGGTAGTGGTGGATGTGGATTAAATCCACACACCATAATACGAGACAAACCCGATCACGGTAGAGGAGGATAAAACCCTGTGCATGAGGTTGGGAAGATGGAGGAGGACCCATAAATAATGGAGTCAGATACTTCGCGGGGGTAAGGGAAATGACAGATCGAGCAGGCCACGGGCTCAGTTCTACAGAGCCACGAATCTAAGGTATCTCAGGCCGTAGTACACGAGGGTGTACCAGAGGTGGGGGCCTCATCCCCACAAGCCAAATAGAAGGGCCAGGTTGAGAGCAGCGCGCACGGAGGGTCACAGCCACAGGCAGAAGGGAATCTGATTTTGCCAAAACTTCTGAGTAGAGTGCGAGCTAATGATGACATGGTCGGCAGAGTCACTGCCATCAAATACTCTGACCATGATGTGTTTGATGTCACTAAATTCCAAAACTTGGCATCAAAGATCTACCTAGAGAGCAGGGGAGTAGGCTCATCAGGCATGCCATTGATAGAGCCAGTGTAGTGGATCTTGGGGTTATATAATACTGACATCATGAACTTGTTGAATGCCCCACACTTTGGGAGGGGGAAGACTATCAATGCTTGCATCAAGTAATTGGTTGCACACGTCCATGGTGGAATTTTATGGATGGATAGGTCGGTGCCTATCACTATGGGCCTCATTGAAGGAATCACAAGGCTACCCATGGATGGGGAAAGTTGGAGAAGTACTTATAGGACAAAACATGAGCCAAGTCCATCTCATATGAGATCAAGGCTAAATATGGCACAAAAAGAGGCAACATGGGAATCAGGATCAATGACATTAATGATCATGTGACAAGGTTTGCTACCAAACTCCTCGGGTGAAAACTAATGCACTAGTGCCAAAAAGAAGAAGTATTGGCTGGTGTGGCCATCACCGATGCACAGTGTACAAAGGGGAGATCGATGAGTTGGGCCTCATACCTGTTGAACTCATTTTTGGAAGACTGTAAGGATACACAAGATTGGGGCTCTGAGTTCCACTACGTGTGGCTACTCATCCTCATTAGCCTCATTGGGTGGAAAGAACCGGTCTACAACAAGTACATGGAGAGACCGGGGAAGTGTGGCACAACAAAATATATATCATTATGCAGCAGCACAGACCCAAAGAGAAAGAAAGTGAACACAGATATATTTGTGAGGTACTTCGCATAGATGCAGGACCTGATTGCAGATACATGGCGCATTACACCAGATATTGTCTAGGATTTTGGACAGGTTTCCAACTTCAGAGCAATGCACCATAGTTTATGGATGCAATCCAAATGTGACAAAGCCAAGGAATGCCTACAACTCAACTACTGCGTCATGCAGGAAAAAATCCACAAAGAGGTCCAGGAGTGGCTTTAAGAATGGAAGGTACCCCAGATTCTAGCCACAGTACAAAGCGCATGACCCTAGACACAGGACAGACCAACCCCAATGCACCAAAAAGGTACCAATGGGGCATGAACCAAAAAGATAAATTCCCAAGGCCAAGAGGGGGAAAACACCCCATCCAAGAAGAAATCGTGCATGCAGAATAGACCCCCAAGGGGGTCTACACATGTTCCACCGTGCACAGAACAACCACCCATACACTCAATGGGAGAAGTGTGAGTGGAAGAGATAGACCCTAGGACCCAGGAAATCCATGAGGTGGAAGAAACAGACACAGGGACACAAAAAATCCCTGAAGAGAAAGAAAAAGGCACAGGAACATAAGAAATCCATGAGGAGTAAGAACAAGGGATAGGAACTCAGGAGATTCATGAGGGTGGAGAAACAAAACCACTGCAGGGGATATCTAGAGACCCCTTAGATATCCTTGAGCCATCTACTACCAATGAGAAGTGGCTAGGGGAGCACACCAGTGGTGGCCGAAAGAAGGAAAAGGCACACAAGCCATAGATCCATATCTCACTAACTCCGAACGATGTGGACTTAGTGGTGACAGTAGTTGAGGAGAGATTGGTTGAAGTATGGGAAAATCCATAGAAGCACAGGGCTTCAATCGCCGATCAAGTGCAAGAGGTAAATACTGAACTAGAGAAGTTAAGGATCAGGGTAGCAAAGGCACCAAAATAACCATCCACGCAGACTAAGGAAGGAGTGTCAGTGCCCGAGACAATACAGTTTGCAGCACAACCCAGCGCCAATTTCATCATCACATCAGAGATGATGTTCATTAATGAAGACATGGTGCATAAACCCCTTAAAGACACTGAGACATTGGATGTGGCATTGTCTAATATTACAACAAAAGCATTGTACAAACTTCACGTAAGAGTCACATAGGAGATTCAATCTAGAGCAAGAGAGGACGCCACAAAATTGCAGATAACCTAGACATATACTATCTCACTGAAGGAATCCCTCAACCTTGAGGCAAAGAAGAAAGAGAAATAGAATCAGGAAGTGGAAGAGATGGAGAAACAAATCCACATGTTGTTTCAAACAATTCATGAAAGCACAAGTGAGGAGGCAGGTTCATTGGGAGAGAAGTTGCATAGGATAGAGAAGACTATCCAAGAATACAAGGAGAAGATCAAAGAGCTGGAGGAGTGCGTCAAACCCACTACTCCTCCAAAAGTTAGAATGCAAAGAGAACGGGAGGGAACAACAGCTATGGAGGGCATCAACCATAGCATACAGGCAGTCATGAAACTGCTAGATAAGAGTGCGCAACTCCAGACTCACCTCCTAGACAATGGGAGCCTCCAAGAACTGTAAGAGAAGGAATCCAACATCCATGCAACAATGGAGGAGGTGAAGTGGTGATATAAAACGATGTCCCTACCAAAAAATATCAAAACATCCACCGAGCTGAAGGCTCTGCAGTTGGAAGACAAAGCGTTGCAAGCACAGAAGACAACAATACAGGCATTGTTGGAGCCCCTGCAAGAAAAGGCGGAGAATTTGGTCATGGAGAGCGATGTAGCTAAGAATAACATCAAGAATATCAGAGCCAAAGGTGGAGAGATATTACAATATCCTATCTCAGAGAATGTGGTCACCTCTATCGCCGACAAGAGAATTTAGTCTCAATAGCAGTGCCAATGGATCACGAATATGTATGACGCACTGCATTAGGCAGTATCTGAAGTCGAAGGCAAGCAATGACAGTGGAACAAGTCAAGCAGTAACTCAGGACGAGTCAAGATGTCAGTGTTGGGGGAATGTTGGTCAAAAACCCATTTTGGGGAAAAGGCATGACGTGGAAGAGAGACAGTTGGCAGAAACGCAAGTGAGGCACACATGCAAGAAGAAGGGAAATAAAGACAATTAGAAGAAAAGCAACGGAAGAAAGTACGGATGTAGAGGAGAAAATTGCGCAAGGCCAATAGGAAAGAAGACCTAATTAGGTTATGGTTTTGGTCAGAGAATGTAATGACTGATGAGCTAAGAATAGATATAAATAGACACCTAGGAGGTCTAAGGGGGGGTTCAGTGTTTTGATGGTTATTATGAGTTACTCGCATGAGATAGAGTAACAGGTTTGTAACACAAATATGATCTGATACATTTTTTTAAGTTGTTGAGCTATGGGAGGGAAAAGTGACTAGACCTTGAGGGTTAGATCGCATGTTGAGGAGCCTGGTGTGATCTAGTTAGCCTCATAAAGGTCCTGGAGTCTAGTTTGAGAATGTGTGAATGTAGTTGTAATGCGCACAATGCCATGCATGACAGAACTATAATAAAGGATTCTTAGAGACAAATCTTTGTGGGCATATCCTAGGAGGGGGTAAACCACGGTAAATCATGCGTTGTCTAGATTGATTATTGTTTATATATTTGTTGGTAATGGTTAAATCTTAGATTAATATTTGATGAAGTATTTAGATCTCTTGATTTACATGCATGCATAAGGAATAGCAGGATAACTAAGATCGGTGAATGAAAAAATATTGCTTAATAAAGTAAATATAACTCTCAGCGCACAACTAACAGATCCCCACTTAATCTTGGATTGCAGGCACTTGGGCATTGCAGTCACCCATTAAGACTATCTTGGGTGAGACTTCCCAATGCACTTTGTGTATTGCGTTGCCTTTATTTTCACCAGGAGGGTTGATAGTTTTAGAGGCTTTGCTAGAATCGTAGCAGACCTGAACCTGGGTCACTCATGTCAAAGGTATAGATTAGATAAGAAACCAACAAAAATCATGAATCAATTCAGAAAATATACCCAATATAGCACGTTGGAAAGTTGTTGGTGCATTACATAATCCAAAAGGTAGTACCTGATATGCACACGTACCCCAAGGACAAGTGAATGTGGTCTTATCCGGATCTTCTGGAGCAATCTGAATTTGGTTGTAACTACCAAATCCATCCAAAAAGGAAAAGTATTTTTTTCCTACTAATGTATCTAGTACCTGATCTATGAAATGTAATGGAAAATGATCTTTCAAGGTTTCTTTATTCAATTTCCTGTAATCCACAACACATGTCATTTTCCATTTTTCTTTGGAACAATTACCAAAGCTGATACCCATTGGCTATCAGAAATTGGATATATAAAATTGACATTCAATAATTTATGTAGTTCATCTTTCACAATTTATTTTAAAATATGATTAATTCATCTTTGGGGTTGCATGATAGCTATGGAATTCTCCTCTAAATAAATATGATGAATACAAGTATTTGGTTGAATTCCTCTCATATCAATGTACTCCTATGAAAATGCACCAGATTGTTGCTTCGATATTTTAATTAATTGTTGTTTTTGAAATTATTCAAGCAGAGAATTAATCTTTAAAGTTTTTCCTGGATGAATTTCAATAGAAACATTATTAGATTATGGTTTTAAAGCATTTACTGACATTGATTTTTCAAGTGCTAATATATTTTCAACAACACAATTTTCCTGAAAAGTATTATCCAAGATATGAGTAAGAATCTGATGCCCCCCATGATATAGAGAAAAATTTGAATTATTAATGTAAGTAATGATCTGATTTTCCTCGTTATCATCCTTTAAACTCATAGCTTGTTCAAGTGTAAAAAGTGGTTGTACTATTTCATGATCTTCAAAATATTGTGTCATATCATATTCGTTTATTGCTTTGGAGGGTGGATATAAATGAAATTTCTTTTCAGAATCCCCATGTTTGATTGTCATATCACCAGATCTACACCCTATATATGCATAAATAGTAGCTAACCATGGCCTACCCAAGATCAATGGATAACCACCCAGATTGGTTTTAGGTTTTAAAACCATAAAGTCTATTGGGTGTTCCCATGAATCTATTGAAACCATGACATCTTCTAAAATTCCTTCAGCCTTAATCATTGATCTATCTGTTAATTTCAAAACAGTCGGTGTATAACAAAGATTAGAAATAGGTAATGAATCCATAATTTGTTTTGTCATTACATTTATTTTTGCTCCTAAATCTATCGATGTATTGGAAATAGCAACATTATTAATGTGAATTTGTACAATGGGACTTCCAGGATCACTATATTTCTGCATAAAAAAATTCTTGGACATTAATTCTACCAATTTGCCAATAACTTGTACAACTGGTGAATATTTTTTCTTTCTTCCTTGTTTTTTTATGCATAACTCCCTAACTGTTTTGACATATATAGGAATATCCTTAATTTCTTGTAGTAGGGGAATCTTGATGCAAACATTTTTTAACTCATCTAATAAATCAAAATCAGGTTGTAAGATTTGTTTCTGCAAATTTAATCTTTCAAGAAAAGGTGGTCTTTGTGTTTGTTGATTTTGATGAGTTTGATCTATTATAGAAGTAGAAGTTTGTTGATTTTCCTTATTGATTAGTGGATTAGGATTTTACTCCTCAATTTGTTCCTCAATAATTGGAGAATTTTTTTGAATTACTTTCCCAGATCTAAGATGAATGTCATTTAGATCCAGTGAAGTAATCACATATGTTGGGAATTGTGGAAAATTTGGTAACTCAACGTTGTAAGCAGGTTGGGATACTTTATTGTTGGGATTAGGAATGGGTTGAGTATGTCGTGGAGGTTGTTGAGTGGAAGGTAATTTTAATTGATGAGGTTGGGTAATTTGTGGAGGTTGGGTAGGATGGGGTTGTGACTGTGAAGGTTGTGGGGGGTATTGTGGAGGATATTGTTTTTCAGTAGGATATGAAGGGTAAGAATTGGTAGATGTAGATCCATAGTTTGTTCCCATTCAACCTTGTTACAAATTTTGGTTTGGATTTTGTTGTGGATGCCATGTCTTCCAAGGCATAGGAGGAGTCAAGTTGGATTGTTGTGGAAATTGTTGAAAGCAAGGATTATATGTCTAAGTAAGTCTTGTGCCATACCTATTGTTTACAGCTGCCATGGGAATTTTGGTGCTACGAAACAGAGTTGTTCAGTAAAATATTGTATGCCTTGGAAAACTGACTCTAATCCATCTTATGATTGTCTACACAAATTCCACAAACATCAATAATATCAAGTCGACATTCTCTTGATGCATGCTTCTTTCTACATTTAGGATAGAATATTGTTAGAGATGCATTTTCCTCTTCTTTTTTTCTGTTTTACTTTTAAAACATCAAATCAAAAGTCAAAGTGTTAAGAATATCAGTTTTCATGTAAATTTCAAATTTTAGCTCTACTTACCCCTCGAGTTGTTGACTTTTGAACTCGAGATATATTGTCTCTAGCTCCCTTACCGGATTTACTTTTTCCTCTTGAAATATGTATACATAGGTCACTAATTTCTAGAAAATATAGGTGAGACACATCACCTTTTCCCATCAAATTTAGAATATCAATCCACTCATCCCTAATTCCTCAGAGAAAAATGACTTTAAGAGTTTCAAGATCTAGAGTATGTTGTTTAGTTATTTTTACAGTGTAAAGAAATCGATCTAGAAACTCTTCAATACTTTCCTCTTCTTTTTGTGAGATTTTGAATAATTGTTCTCTCATACCACTATTTGTGCAATAGTCACGATATTTATCTAAGAAGATTTGTTTCATAACATCCCATGTGTGAATAGAATTTGTTCCTAGACCCATGAACCAGTGTAAGGTTGAGTCTTTAAGGGTTGCTGGAAATTATTTCCATTTTTTGGCATCCTGAAAGTAATCATAACTGTGACATAACACTTCAAATTCAAATAAAAATGTTTCAGGGTCCTCATAAACCATACCTCGAAAATTAAATTCCACAAAGATCAATAATATCAAGTGGGAATTCTCTTGATGCATGCTTCTTTCTACATTTAGGACATAATATTGTTAGAGATGCATTTTCCTCTTATTTTTTTATGTTTTACTTTTAAAACATCAAAATCAGAAGTCAAAGTGCTAAGAATATCAGTTTTCATGTAAATTTCAAATTTCAACTCTACTTACCCCTCCAATTATTGACTTTTGAACTTGAGACATATTGTCTCTAGGTCCCTTACTAGATTTACTTTTTCCTCTTGAAATGTGTATACATAGGTCACCAATTTCTGGAAAATATAAGTGAGACACATCACCTTTTCCCATCAAATTTAGCATATCAATCCACTCATCCCTAATTCCTCAGAGAAAAATGACTTTAAGAGTTTCAAGATCTAGAGTATGTTGTTTAGTTCTTTTTACAATGTAAAGAAATCAATCTAGAAACTATTCAAGACTTTCCTCTTCTTTTTGTGAGATTTTGAATAATTGTTCTCTCATACCACTATTTGTGCAATAGTCACGATATTTCTCTAAGAAGAGTTGTTTCATAACATCCCATGTGTCAATATAATTTTTTCCTAGACCCATGAACCAATGTAAGGTTGAATCTTTAAGGGTTGCTGGAAATTATTTCCATTTTTTTGCATCCTAAGAATAACCATAACTGTGACATAGCACTTCAAATTCAAATAAAAATGTTTCATCATCCTCAGAAACCATACCTCGAACATCAAATTCCACAAACATCAATAATATCAAGTGGTCATTCCCTTGATGCATGACTCTTTCTACATTTAGGACAGAATATTGTTAGAGATGCATTTTCCTCTTCTTTTTTTCTATTTTACTTTTAAAACATCAAAATCAGAAGTCAAAGTGATAAGAATATAAGTTTTCATGTAAATTTCAAATTTCAACTCTACTTACCCCTCCATTTGTTGACTTTTGAACTCAAGACATACTGTCTCTAGGTCCCTTACCAGATTTATTTTTTCCTCTTGAAATGTGTATACACAGGTCACCAATTTCTAGAAAATATAGGTGAGACACATCACCTTTTCCCATCAAATTTATCATATCAATCCACTCATCCCTAATTCCTCAGAGAAAAATGACTTTAAGAGTTTTGAGATCTAGATTATGTTGTTTAGTTCTTTTTACAGTGTAAATAAATCGATCTAGAAAATCTTCAAGACTTTCCTCTTCTTTTTGTGAGATTTTGAATAATTGTTCTCTCATACCACTATTTGTGCAATAGTCATGATATTTCTCTAAGACGATTTGTTTCATAACTTCCCATGTGCGAATAGAATTCGTTCCTAGACCCATGAACCAGCGTAAGGTTGAATCTTTAAGGGTTGCTGGAAATTATTTCCCTTTTTAGGCATCGCGAGAGTAATCATAACCGCGACATAGCACTTCAAATTCAAATAAAAAAAATTCAGGGTCCTCAGAAACCATACCTCGAAATTTTGGTAAGGCATAAATATTAATGTTTTTCATCTGAACATTCTCATTTGGATCTTCAATAGGAGATCCAAATTCCTCCACTTCATCTTCTCTTGTTTCTCCACGTCTGCCATCTCCTCTTCCATCATCTCTCTAATTACTTTGTTAAGGAACCTAACCTACCTAACCCCTCAAGTGGGTAGAATAATATATTTCCATGTAATAAAGGTCAATATTAATAAGGCCTAGAAATAAGGAGGAATAAGTCAAATGTAAGAATACCTAATAGAAGCTTCCATTTCTAGAAGGATCTTCCTCTAAATTTTTCTTTTAGATAGATAGATTTAGTATAAATAGGAATAGAGGGTATGAGAAGTTTTGTCTTGGATATTATTGTAATAGAGCTCTGCTCTGCTGGAGGTGTTGGCCCTTGACCAAGTTTTGGGAGATCCTTGGTCAAGTTTGACCTATTTTAAGACTTTGATAGCCTGTCGAAGGAGGAGCGCAAGACGAAACAGAGATCGCGGGATCTCAGCCCCTTTTTGGGGTTTGGGATTATGTAATGGGTATGGGATGTCGACCCATGGGTTTACCCATGTTTAGGCCTATTTTGTAAAGTATAAATAGATGTCTAGGCAATGCAAGGATGGGCATCTATGTGATGTTAGGCCAATGTGCTAAGTGCTAGTGATCGAAGGATTGTAAGGGATTTGTGCATACTGTGTGAAGCTTGCATAGATGAGTGCAAGTGATTGTAGAAGGATTAGTGTTGTAACCTAGCTCGGGGAAGGATGATCTAGCGAAGTGCATAGATCTCTTGTCCTATGCGGAGTAGGGTTTTTTAGGCTCTGTGCATGTAACTAATTAACAGAAGATAATAGAAGAGAATAAGAGCTGGTGGACATAGCCCCAGGGGGGGGTGAACCACATATATGTTGTGTTTCTCTGCTTTGTGTGATGCGTTGGTGTGTTTATGTGTAAATTGCTATGATATAGATGAATGTTAGATAGAACTGATGTTGCTTTGTGTTTATAAAAGAGAATGAATGTTAGATATGACCTATGTGAGAATGATTAGTGCCTAAATATGACAGATCTAATATGTTCCTTTTATTCTAAGTACTATTAGATGTGGATCTGGTTGAATACTGCGATGCTCTGTAATTAGGGTTTGTCTGCACTGTTACTAAGAACTGAATGTTGATGAATGTTTACTGCTAAGTGCTCTGTTAAGTGTTAGAATCACAGATTTGTGTCCCAGCTAAGGTTGCAGACATATGAGTCCTACAACCACCCCTGCCTCTACCTCAGGTGATACATCATATGATTCACAGGTTTTGCCGAAAGGGTTGGTAGTTAGGGTTTTGTTGGTGTGTTGTTGTAGCGTTGAACCCTAGGTCTGCCCCTGTGCCAACAAATGGTTATGTTGTCGGGACCTGAAACTGTGATTGTTGGGAACTGAGAAAGAAGAAGCTTTGTGCAAAGCTCTGACCTGAAACTGTGATTGATGGGAACTAAGAAAGAAGAAGCTTTGTGCAAAGATCTAAACTAAAACTTTGATTACTGAGAACTGAGAAAGAAGAATATTTGTGCAAAGATTCGACCTGAAATTGTGAAATCTTTGTGCGTAGATCTGTCACTCTAGCACACAATACTCTACTTAGTTTATGAAGCTCTGTACTAAAGAAAAATAAGTCTGATCTGAAGAAAAGAGGCAATATCATAACTCTTCGTGCTCTGATAAAGGTAAGAATAGTGAAAAGTTTTAGATCTGGAAGCTTTGTGTTCTGTAGAAGTAATATTAGTGGAAATTTTTGTTTCTAAAGTATGGATCTAGGCATGTTTGATAATATTTGTCCTAGATTGAAAAATAGGGCACTGATAGACGAAATAAGATGTGATATAAGTAGATACGATCAGAATAGTGAAAAATATGTTATACCTATGTATAGAAAGAATGTTTGGACTAACAAATGGATGCAGGATCCTAGAAAGATTTTTTTGCAGGTTAACTACTATGATCCTAGCGTGCAGTATAGGAGAGGTTGGGGATCGTTTAAGAGAAGAGAGGATTAACCCTTTTTTACAGTTGTAGAAGACCAAGACATCTGACTAAGGAATGCCCTGGTAGAAAACCTAGTTGCCTATGTTGCAAATCCATGGACCATGAAGTTTTGGATTTCCCTAGAATGATTGCTCAGCTTGAAAGGATGAATATGAGACAATAAGACCATGAGAAAAGTCACACAAAAGATATTATGGCAGAACCCCAGAAAGAATCAGAGAAAGTATTACTACAAATGAAAGAAACCCTGAATGATCATAGACATATCAGTTTATCATAGGTCTTCAAAGAAAAAGAATGCACTGAAGCAAGAATAGGAGACTTCAACATTGACTGTGTTCTAGATGAAGAAACACGGGTGAATATCATGACAGAAAGAACTTGGGAAACTTTAGGGGAGCCTGCTATGATTCCTTCATTAGGAGAAATAGGACTATTCAAAGGAAAGTTGATAAACCTATGTGGAAAGATTACCCAAATATCAATGAGTGCCAAGGGAACTTCGACAGAGGAAGAATTTGAAGTTGTTAAATTTATCGAGGACAACGCTCCATTTACTATGTTTCTTGGAAAACCTTGGATTGAAAGAGATTAGGCCAGAAGGGAAGAAAAATAAGTCTTAGAACAAAAGAAGCAAGAGCTAAAAGATTTCATGACTAGGATAATCGCACACTTGATTGAAGAATAGGAGAACCAAGCGAAGTTATTTAAAACCAAAGACTGGAATGTCAAAGCTGGAAGAACACTAGAAGACTATTGGGCCCTTCATTTTTAAGAAACAATTGTGCAAGTTTTGCATGAGTCGCACAAACTTCATCAGAGGATGGAAGGAAGAATAACAGAAAGCAGTTGTGGATGATAGTGCAACACCACCTAAGAAACAAACAGTTGCAACAAAACAAGAAGGCGAGCAAGCCAAACAATAAAACACAACCCAGCTATATATAGGACTGAATATAATTGTAAAAGGGTTGGTTAGGTTGGGTTGATGTTGTTTTCGTTCGTTCAATTTGTTGGTTCACTCATTCATGAGTTGAGTAGATTTGGGTTGAGTCACGTCTATCAGAGTCACCCAATGTTTTGGGATTAGTTGCTACTACTTGTTGTAAATCAAGAAGAGGAGAGTCTGTAATAAATGAGACCTATCAATATGGGAATTAGAAATCTATGGCTGAGACCTGGAGCCAAGAGTCTGTACTGAATATCTCTATGTAATTCCGAGTCTGTAATGCAAGAAAGATCTTAGAGATAATATGATAAAGGAGAACTAAATTTTCAAAATAGGATGTGTCTTTGTATGTTTACTTGTGAATTACATTGTTCCTTTATGGTTTATGAGTTCTGTATATGGTTCTATGCTTAAAACGTTGTTCATAACGTAAGTAGGTTCAATTATTGTGGTTAGATGTTTCAGATCTGATGTTTCTCTTGCGCAAGAACAAGAATGAGTTCTGGATGATCTATGGATTCTCCTTGGTATTTTCCCTACCCTTCCCTATATTTTTGTCTCAGTAGCACTTTGGGTGAGACTTCTTCTCTTCAGAGGAGATGAAAATGCCAACGCTCTAAACTACACTATACCTTTTGTTGGTAACCTGAGAAGAACCTTTATCTGATCAAATCCGCACCAACAAAATGGTTCCGTTGTCGGGACCCGTATTACAAGGGAACCTGTAGGAAGAATGCTACCACCAATCCATAGATCTGGCATCGATCTGTTAGAAAAAAAATACTGTGGAGAAATAAAATAAAACAAATGCAGAAACAAAACATAGAAGATACACAATACAATAGAGACACATATTTATGTGGTTCACCCAGTGTGGGCTACGTCCACTAGAGAAATTGCCAGGTCCTTCCTTTATTATTATCTAGCATATGAAGGGATACAACCTACAACAAAACCCATTGTAACTTCCTCTTCTTTCTCTCACAGTCTCCTATCTCAAAATACAATATTTGCCATCATGCATAGCCGCAATACATTTCCCTCATAAAAGAGGGTTTCCTTCTAGGGAAAAAAACCCTAACATAATCTCTATCATTAGATATGCGACCTTATAATGAATGGTCCAGATTTACAATGAAATTACAATATACATTTACAAGGCAATTTTTCATTATGGGGCCTGCTTGCCCCCAGATGCCCCAGCCGGGGGGATAGCCCCCCCCGGACCCCGTAGAGGGGGTACCCCCCCTCTGCACTCCCCCGCGTGGAAGAGTGTACATACTTATGGGGTGTAAATACTTCATGGGGTATAAACACGGCTGAAAGTAAAAGACCTATGGGTCATGAAGATAATCAGGCTCCACAACCAACAATCTCCCACTTGGAGACTGATCAACAACTCCATCGCTGTTGTATATGCTGGAATATGAACCTTCTTAGACCTAGCAAATTTCTCATCTTCATATTCATTCTTGAAGACCAATTGAAAATGAGCAAGAACTCAGTTTCTCTCTGGTTACTCCCTTTGTTAACATGTCTATAGGATTTTGGCTAGTGTGTATTTTTTCCAACTTCAAATGTCCATCTTCCAAAGAAGATCGTATGAAGTGGTACCTCAACTGTATATTCTTAGTATTTGAATGGAAGGCTGATTTCTTTGCAAGATGAATTGCACTCTCACTTTCACAATACAACCTTCTATTCTCTTGCTTCTTTCCCAATTCCTCCATAAACCTTTGTAACCAAATCATCTCTTTACTAGCCTCTGTAGCAACACCATACTATACCTCTATTGTTGAAAGTGCAACAACCTTTTGCATTTTCGAAATCCAACTTACTGTTGTTCCATCTATAGTAAAAACATACCCTGTGGTGCTCCTTCTGTTGTCTTTATCACCTGCCATATCTGAATCAACCTATCCCTGTAGAAAAGTGTCTGAACCTCCAAAACATAATGCATGAGTAGCAGTACCTCTCAAATACCTGAGAATCCACTTTACCGCCTCCCAATGTTCTTTACCTGGAATGTTCATATACTTGCTCACAACTCCAACTGCATGTGCAATATCTGGTCTTGTGCAAACCATTGCATACATCAAGATGCCAACTGTTGATGAATAAGAGACCCTGGACATGTATTCTATCTCCTCCTGTGTCTTGGGACACATTTCCTTAGTTAATTTGAAATGGCTGGCCAAAGGTGTACTAACTAGTTTTTCATTCTGCATTCTAAACCTCTCCAACACCTTCTCTGTGTACTCACCCTGAGACAATGTCAGTTTGCGATTTTTCCTGTCTCTTGTTATTCTCATACCAAGGATTTTCTTTGCAGCACCCAAATCCTTCATTGCAAATGAGTTGGATAATTTATTCTTGAGCACATTTATATCCTGCATATTATACCCTGCAACAAGCATGTCATCTACATACAATAGCAAGATAATAAAGATTCCATTTTCTAGCCTTTTAAAATAAACACAATGATCAGAATGACATCTACTATAACCCTGTTCTGTCATAAACCTGTCAAACTTCAGATACCACTTCCTTGGAGATTTCTTTAGGCCATATAAGCTCTTCTTCAACCTGCATACCAAATTATCCTTCCCTTTGGCCTCATACCCCTATGGCTGTTGCATATAAATCTCTTCCTCCAAATCCCCATGGAGAAAATTTGTTTTTACATCTAACTATTCAAGATGCAAATCTTCTACTTCCACAAGACTTAAAATAGTTCTAATTGAAGTCATTTTAACAATAGGAGAAAATATTTCATCAAAATCTATACCTTTCTTTTTTGCAAACCCCTTTACAACAAGTCTAGCCTTGTACCTCTTTTTTCCTCCATCTTCTTCCTTCAACTTGTAAACCCATTTATTCTGCAATGCTCTTTTTCTTGCAGGCAACTGAACCGAGTCCCAAGTATGGTTATTTACCAAGGAATCCATTTCCTCTTTCATGCCTTGCTCCCACTTCCTTTTGGTGTCTACCTGCATTGCCTCTTCATAACATTCTGGTTCACCATAATCAATCAACAATAAATAATACAATGAAGGA
>ML777104.1:486298-498866 GCA_009831015.1 Picea engelmannii | reverse complement strand
ATTGGTTTCCATTGCGTTGCTTTATTTTTACCTTTCCCATTCCAACAATTTTGCATGGTGCATCATCACCCAAATGAACCTGTCCAAAATCACCTTGAACATAATATAAAAAATGTTTCCTATGGGGTGTGGCATGAAATGAATCCCCTGGATCTACTACCCAAGACTCATAAATATTATCTACAGAAAGAATCAAAGCATCTTGTAACACATCACCTGTTACATTTTCTTCCTGATTTCTCTCTTGCTGTCCATCTCTTTCTTTCTTTGGAGCTCTGCAGTCTTTCTTCAAATTTCCTTTCTTCCCACAATTCCAACACTCTATCTTTCCAAGTCTAGATTTGGATCTGCCCTTCCTAGAATTCCCATGGTTCCCAAAACCCTTTCCTCTATCCTTTTGTCTTCCCCTGTTCTCCATGTTCAATGCATTTCCTGATGTCTCACCTAATCTTTTCCGTCGCATTTCCTCACTAAGGATAACACCAACAACATCATCAAATTTTAAAGTATTTAAACCAGAGACAGAGTTACTTACATCCATGACCAAGGCGTTCCAGCTTTCTGGCAATGAGCACAAGATTAGAAGAGCCGTGACCTCATCATCAAATTCCACTTTTACAAAACTTAGTTGATTAGTAATCGTATTAAAACCATTTAAATGATCTACAACAGACCCACCTTCTGACATCTTCATATTAAATAATATCTTCATTAGAAATACCTTATTGGACGCCGAGGGTTTTTCATACAATTTGGCCAATGTGTCCATGAAACCCTTCGTTGTCTTTTCTTTGGAAATATTGAAAGCCATCGACGCTGCCAGGCATAGCCGTATCGTTCCTAGAGCCTTTCTGTCAAGAATCTCTCATTCTTCGTCCTTCGTAGCCACCGACTTCTTTGCTATTCCACCCAATGGTAGGAATAGATCCTTCTGATATAAATAGTCTTCCATTTTCATCTTCCATAACTGGTAGTTTTGGCGGTTAAATTTCTCGACCCTAAACTTTCCATCTTCCAACATTGCTCCCACTCGAACCAGGAACCCTCTTTTCTTGCGAGTTACCTTTCGCTCTGATACCAGTTGTTAGAAAAACAGGACCGTAGAGAAATAAAATAAAACAAATGCGGAAACAAAACACAGAAGATACACAATACAATAGAGGCACAGATTTACGTGGTTCACCCAGTGTGGGCTACGTCCACCAGAGAAATTGCTAGGTCCTTCCTTTATTATTATCCAGCATATGAAGGGATACAACCTACAACAAAACCTATTGTAACTTCCTCTTCTTTCTCTCATAGTATCCTATCTCAGAATACAATATTTGTCGTCATGCATAGCCGCAATACATTTCCCTCATAAAAGAGGGTTTCCTTCTAGGGAAAAAAACCCTAACATAATCTCTATCATTAGATCTGCGACCTTATAATGAATGGTCCATATTTACAATGAAATTACAATATACATTTACAAGGCAATTTTTCCTTCAGGGGCTTCGCCCCCGAACCCCCGCTTACCCCCAGACCCCCTAGCTGGGGGGATATCCCCCCCAAACCCCACAGAGGGGGTACCCCCCCTCTGCACTCCCTCGTGTGGAAGGGTGTACATACTTCTGGGGTGTAAATACTTCATGGGGTATAAACACGGCTGAAAGTAAAAGACCTCTGAGTCAGGAAGATAATCAGGCTCCACAACCAACATGATCAATGGTGGGAAAGAAATTGTGACTCCTTCACATGGAAAGAAGTGGAACTAAGAAGAAAATCAGTGGGAACTACTAGAGAAGCAATCTTTTACTCGAAAAGATCAAGCGACCAGTATGATATTTTCTGGGTTAAATTCCTGGAAGAATTTTTTCACTAGATCAAGAGAATCTAAGAAGCTCCAAAGTTCCAGGGACGGGTCAAGAAGATATGCACCTGGGATACCAAAAATTTGGAAACACTCAACAGGATGGATTGCCCAGTCACAAGAGCAGTGGATTTCTGGGTTAGCACCATGATAGAAGGATACATAATCGAATTTGCAGCTGAGAACCACCAGTCTTTTTCACGAGAAAAGGAAATTTTCAAGAATAGCGCAAGGGGAAGATTGTTAAGGGAGATCCCCCTGTGGATTAAGTATTTCTTGGTGGAGGAAGGGATGTTTATTATATCCCCAACCGAGATGGTAGTGTAAACACCCTTGCTTGGTGTAGGGCGAGACAGGGTGAAATTCATAGCATGAGAAAGGGGAAGGGTTCTTTGAAAAATGGGGGGGAAACATCAAGAAATGGATTCAAGGGATGAGAAATCCTTGAAGAGAGCCACCATAGTTGAAAAATGGTGGCATGACAAGATCAAGAAAGCCACAAGATAGTCTTAAAAGTTGAGGAAAGAAGGCGGATCGAGAGAAATAAAGGAAAGACAGATGGAAGAACTGCAGAGGATTAAAAGACAGGAATGACTGGCCAGTCAAAGATTGAATGAGAGAGAAGCAAGGAGAGAAAGAAGTCCCCAGGAGGTAGGACAAGAAGGAGGAAGCACATATGTAAGAGAGAAGGAAACCAACATTAATATTTGAGGAGAAAGAGAAGATTCAGCCCCGATGACAGGAGAAATCGGGAATCTGGCCGAAGAAATCGTCCTAGTGGAAGCTAACGAGACCCCCCAGATCAAATAAAACCTCCTTGAAGCCAGTAGCGCTAGCCCCGAATCATCCATACCCCAAGCGCCTTCTACACAAGCAGTAAGTTCGACACTACCTTCTCATGAAAGTTTTGTTCCAGTACAATTAGTTAATCAGTCACAACTAGGACGTGTGAGTACAGGGAGGATATTGGGATCCCCTAGTAGATCACAAGTAGGACCGTTAGGGTTCATATTGATACAAACAATAGGATCAACAATGGCCAGCCATATGGGAGGTTCAATCGCTAGATACCCATAATTTTGGGGTAAGGGAGATGAAGACGTTGAACAACACTGGTTCTTGTGCGAAGCAATCTGGAGATCTAGAGAGACTCCAGATGCAAATAAGTTGGTCGAGTTCTAGACTACCTTGAGAGGTCATGCTCTCAAGTGGTACATGAATATCATTGAACCAGGAGTGCCAAGGATGCAAGGTCAAGCATTCACACTCGACCAAGTACGAACAAGGTTCATAGCAGAGTTCAAACTACCTCAGTTTGAACAACAGGCTCTGTCTGAGTTGCGTGAGATCCAGTAGAGGGAAGGTGAATCAACCTAAGAGTAAAACCATAAGTTTAAAGATGCCATAGGGAGGTTGGCACATCTAATCCATGAAGAACATCAAAGGGAGTGGTACATTCAAGGACTGCTACCTCTAACTCGAATTCCACTAATGCAACAATGGATAGCCACGTTAACAGATGCCTTGGACCGATCAACGAAGATCGAAGCCATGGCGGGATAACCTGGGAACCTAAGAGTAACCTAACCCCCAGTAGATGCGAATTTGGTGCAACTACAAGGGCAGATATCAACACTTACATAAAATATTCAAGTGCTGACGATACCCAGACCAGGATGACCACAGGTTTGGTGCAAAGGATGCTATATGGAAGGTCATTTGGTGAATGGATGTCCACAAATAAGGGGGCTCGGATTTCCTCAGAGTCTGACTGTAACCCCACTAGGACCCACAGGAGAAGTTGCGCAAGTATCGACGAACTCACCATTCCATCCTCCTACCCCATATCACACTTTCCCAGGAGTCCAAGCAACACCAATAGTGGAATATTGTGAGATCTTCCGAACCCTTAGGCATGGACCGAGACAATTCCCCATGATGCAGAAATATTCGACAGTACCAAACATAGTACATTGCAAGTTCTGTGCATCCAGCACACATACTACCAATCAATGTAGAGCGTTGGACACTCTTGCAGACAGGCTAGACCGAACAAAATTCAAGGTGAATGAAAACCCGCAGGGACGAGGAAGAGGTCAAGGAGGTGGATCTATGGGAGACTTCAGAGGAGGGAGAACAGGGGGAAGAGGACTGAGCAGATGTTACAACTGTGATGAATAGGATCACTTGGCTAGATATTTCCCTCATCCAAGACAACCATGGTGCTCTCATTATAGAACCAACAGACATGCAACTGAAGAATTCCTAGATCTAATCGCAAAGTGGGAGGATAGAGCATGACAAAGAGGAACTAACCTCATCAGTTTAGAGATCAAGAGGATTTCTAAGGGGCAATTTCAAAACCTTAACATTGTCACTTGAGGAGGAGAAAAGACAGGAGCTGATGCTGATACTCTACCTCAGATTCAGAATGCAACACCTAAAGAAAACAGGTAAAACCCCATAAATAAAAAATTGTTCTTTAAAGATGCCATAGAAGTATTCCAGAATATTCCTAATCATAAAATTCAAGATAACCCCCCTTAGCCGAATATATACCCTAAAGTGGCACAAATCCCTGCTTCACCCCCTGCACCCAGAAACCTTGTAGGCATACCAAGACAACCTGAGCAACCTCAAAATGCAGTTGACATCTAGTTTCAATTATTCTCTGACATTCTGGGGAATGATCAACTGACAAAGAAATTTCACAATACGATGTACCTAGTCCTAGGGAATGAAAAAACCTCATAAGAAAGGATTCGAGCTAACCTTCCTGAGAAAAGTACTCAGAGAGTGCAATGAAGAAAAGCAAGAACCGGAAGAGAATTCCGACTAGTAGCCCAGTTAGATGAGCTAGAAATCAAGGACATCATGTTAGATCTAGGGTCAGATGTGAACATTCTTCCCAAGAAGACCTGTGAAGCGTTAGGAAAACTGAGACTGACATATTCCCCAATTCAGTTGAGAATGGAAAACCAATACTGTATCTTTCCCATGGGAAGATTGGAGAACATGGAAATCGATGTAGCAGGAGTAAAAATAGTGGTTGACTTTGAAGTCATTGAGATCATGGGAGACAAGGACCCCTACCTTGCACTACTTGGCATCGATTGGGCCTATGAAATTTATGCAGTAATTGACCTAAAGAAAGATACCATGACTTTTGAAGATGAGGGAATCAAGGTAGTTCAACCTTTGGATCCATATGTAGCACCCAGGTACACAGAACCAACAGACAATAATATGGAAGGATAAGACCTAGACCAGTTGTACACTGTAACAGCTGGGACAAGAAACAATTATATAAACCCCACTACGGATGGATCAGTAAGCTGGCGAAGTATCCAGTCAGTAGACGAAGATTCATAACTGGCTTTTGATATTTGGCAACAAGGTTTGCATGAAATATTCTCAAGAAGATGCACAACTATCAGAATGACTAGATGGGTTGGGACCAAAGTTAGAGAACACCCAATATATGATGGCACCTCAAATATAGGCAACTTTTTGTAGAATATGGAAGAAAATGTGGGAGAAGATAAAAGAATCTCGATACTAGATATATCTTTTGAGAACACCCACGCTAGATGGTGGGCTACTCATAAAGCTACACTCAAAAATTGCGACGAGGTGAAGCAAGCCCTCATGTACAGGTTATGGAATATGGCGCAGTTAGAATCAAAGATGAAAATGGATCTCCACATTCCACAACTGTTCAGTGGAGAATCAGACCCTAGGATACACATTCAACAGTGTGTAGTATAGTGGCAGGCCGTGGAGATACCCTCTCACTTCTGGGTTCAGGTTTCCCCCATTCTCCAGGACCAATCCCGAAAGCTTGGTTTATACATGAGGAAACCAGATGACAGACCTGCAATTGGAAGACAATGGCAACTCAATTTTTCAAAGACTTCTCATTTACAAGTAAGTACCCTGAGCTTGAACTAGTCCTACAAAAGATTAAAGAACTTTTTACAGCCAATAGTGATAACAGATCAGATCTTGTAGTATGTCCCAAGCATACCCAAGAACTTCAGAGTAAACCCCACTTACCAATGATTGAAAATCCTATAGAATGCTATCAGATTAGAAAATCTTCAGACAGCCTGGACGAATTATAAGAACTGAGAAACCTAGAAATCAAAGAGACCGAGGGGAACAGAGAAATCCAAAACACCATACCTATCTAGACCGATAGTTCCTACAATCACCCATTGAAATTGCAGAAGCTTAACATAGGGACCGAAGAGCAACCCAAAATAGCTTTGTTAGGAGATTACTGGGATGAGCAAACCAGTCAAGAAATACAGAGTCCACTGAGGGAATATGAAGATTTATTCCCAAATACTTTCTCATAATTGAAGGGAATCAAAGGAGTTATGGGAGAAATGAAGATTTAGTTAAAAATAGGATCCAAGTTTGTCAGACATAGACCATACTGTCTTAACCCAAGAGTAAAAGAGAAATTCAAGAAGGACATTGATAAGATGCTAGAATCAAGTCTCATTTTTCCAGTAGAAGAAGCAGAATGGGTCAGCCCGATAGTCATTCAAAGCAAGAAAGACACTGAGGATTATTAGAGTTTGTGTGGACTACAGAAGCCTCAATTCAGCCTGTGTGCATGAGCCTTTCCCAACACCCTTTACCAATGAGGTTCTAGAACAGGTTGCGGGGAAGGAAGAATACTCATTTACAGACGGATTCTCAGGATACCATCAAGTTAGGATTGTTGAAGAGGACAAGAGAAAAAACACCTTCATTATGGAATGAGGATCTTTTACATACAATGTGATGCCATTTGGTTTAACGAAATCCCCTACTGTTTTCTCTAGAATTGTGATAACAACCTTTAGAGAGTTCATTCACAAGTTCATAGAAGTTTATATGGATGATTGGACAATATATAGTCTTCTTAAGTAACATGTCGCACTGCTAAGGCTAATGTTTGACAGATGCAGAGAGTTACAAATCTCATTAAATCTCATTAAATCTCATTAAATCTCAAGAAGTGTATCTTCTATGTGCCACATGGAAATTTGTTGGGCCACATAGTCTACTGAGAAGGAGTATTGGTAGACCCAGCTAAAGTTGTGGCAATTGTGAATATGACGTTACCTACAAGTATTAAACAGTTGTGCTCCACACTAGGACATACAGGCTATTATCGTAGGTTCATTCGAAGATATGCCAACATTACTACACCTTTGGAAAACATCCTGAAAAAGGATGAAACATTCCAATGGACTCTCAAATGTGACACATCATTTGAAACACTTAAGGATAAACTCATTACAACATTGATTCTGATATTCCCAGACTGGGAGAAGGAATTTCACGTCCATGTGGATGCTTTAGGAATTTCCTTAGGAGCTATCCTAACACAACCTGGAGATGGAGCTATGGATCACCCTATCTACTTTGCGAGACGGAAGCTATCGCAAGAAGATCACAGCTACACAATGACATAACGGGAAGGATTAGCAATGATCTATGCTTTACATAAATTTAGACATTATCTGTTAGGGTCTCATTTCAAATTCTTTACTAATCATTCAGCATGAAAATACCTAGTTAACGAACCTCTGCTGGAGGGAAGAATTTGCAAATGGTTGTTGTTATTTCAGGAATTTTCCTTTGAATTCATCATCAAGCTAGGACGATGCAACGTCGGACCCAACCATCTATCTAGACTAGAGCCAGGAGAAAGTGGTGGAGCAGTGGATGAACAACTCCTAGATGCATATTTGTTAAGAATTGAGGCCATATCGGAATATCTGGAGGACATAACAATCTTTCTCAGTACAGGGGCATGTCCTAAAACATATTCTGCAACCCAAAAACGCCATATGGTCTCCAGAGTAGCAGATTATCAGTTGATCGTTGGGAAATTGTACAAACTAGGACTAGGCAACATCCTCAGACAATGTGTCCTAGATCATGAAAGGCAGTATATACTCTAGGAATGCCATAGTGGAATTGTAGGAGGACATGTAGGAGGAAAGGAAACAACACATAAAGTTTTACAAGAAGGATTGTGGTGGGAAACACTTTTCAAAGATGCAAAAGCATACACCAAATCATGTGATGTTTTCCAAAGAGTGGGCAAGCCGTCACGCCGAGATGAACTTCCATTACAACCCGTTAGAGCACTATAGGCATTTGAGAAATGGGCAGTTGACTTCATTGGGCCAATCAACCCCACATCTAAACATTCGAAGGCAAGGTACATCATTACTGCAACTGACTACCTTACTCGTTGGGCAGAAGTAGCACTGGTACAAGAATGTTCGACGAATATTGCTACCAGATTCATTTTTGAAAATATCATTACCCGCTTCGGATGTCCCAGGAGACTAACCAGCGATCAAGGTACTCATTTCATTAGCAGTACCATAGCAAAAATTGTAGTATAATTTATGATTCAACATCATACGAGCAGTCCATACCACCCACAGGCCAACGGAACAGTCGAAGCCTTCAACAAAATCCTGGAAAAAGGACTAACAAAAGTCTGTTGCGCAAACCAAGAGGACTGGGATGATAGAGTTCCAGCGGTACTATGGGCCTACAGGAAAACCATGAAGAAACTCCATAGATACACATTGTTCCAGATTGTTTATGGGAAAGAGGCAGTGGTGCCTGTAGAGTTCATCACTCCAAGTCTATATATTTCACAAGCCACATGTATGACAAACAAAGAATCAATGGCGCAGACACTTGCAGAGCTACAAGAACTCGAAGAAACCAGATTTCTGGAAGAATTCCATCAGTCAGTTGAAAAGGCAAGACAAAAATATTGGCACAGCCGACACATTAAGACCAAGGTATTTACACAAGGGGACAACATGTTACTCTATGACAACCGATACCAGAAGCATCCTGGAAAGCTGCACATGCACTGGTTGGGACCCTTCATAATCACGGAGATCCGACCATCAGGAGTAGTCTGACTCATGCAACTGGATGGCATTCTACGACTAGGATGGGTGAATGGAACTCGCCTGAAGCCCTACCTATCTCACAACTGACAAGAAGGAGAATCACTCTAGTCCGACAAAACTTGTACAATAGTTAGATTTGAGTTTCATTTCCTTTCTGAAATTTTGTAAATTTAGTTAATAATGTTCAGGTGAGCATTGTTGTGCCATAACACACAGTTCATTTGTTTTGTTTAAGTGTTGATTCATAGAGAGCTAACGAATCAGAAGTACAAAACCATAAGCATGAGAAAGTACATTAATGACAGTCATTAAAGATGAAGGGGACAACCTTTGTGGTCGGAGAGGCCACGAATCGCAATCCAATCTGCATCAAAGGCCACACAAACACAGTCCAATCACACCCATTATTTCCATTCTGATACCCTGATTGTCACCTGTTAAGCCATAAATTCGCATTATGCCAAGATGCCATTGAAGTTTACACCACGATACCCACCTGACAAACAGAACGGTCTCAATTTGGCCACGTCCCTATTCCACGCAAATGAGTAAATACCAAGATCGCCCAATCGGATTTACCTTGATTAAACCGTCTCATCAGACAACTCACACCCTGTTACATCTATACGGTCATGATGAGAAGCATTTATTGATAAAACTTACCCGTTAAGCCAGACATAAGAATCTCAGAACTCAGACGAGAAAGTATTGTTTCTAAAAAAAGCATATCCCTTTCCAAACTCAGTCGTGCAAACTAGTTAGGACCATTGCCAAAGTTGTAATTATAGCCTTAGTTCTTAATGGCCATAACAACGCTAATGCTGAGAGCCATATGAAGAAATAACACCATGACTAAAGAAGCAGTACTAGATGAGCTTTGCAACCCCTGGGTCGAGATTATAGGTGATCTCAAAGGGAAGATAGAGCATGTCAAGCTACTCAACCTTGACCTCATGGATTCAACCTTGTTTCCATAGATGCACCCAGATGTCTTTTGGGAGTTATCTCTAGATGGAAATGTAGATATGAAATTTATACCGAAAAAGGAGTTCATCAACCTATTTAATTCCACCATCATGAACCCAAGAGACTTACCAGTCTTTGGCACCACCGACGAAATTATGCGCTGCACGAAGTTTCTGATAAGTAGAGTGCACGACAGAAGTCTATGGTTGGATAAGAGGTATCCACTCCATGCAAAAGATATCCAGCAGCGCAATGGACTATCCTCCAAAGGAGAGTATGTGTCGAAGGGATTTCAGGGCCCAGGAAAGCATGGGAAGAAGAAAGGCTAGATTAGACTCTATGAGAAGTTTAACACAAAGAGAGGAGGATGCCCAACAGTCATTAAACCAATACTACCTGAAACAGTCTGGACTAGCTGCTACGTCATAGCCAGCAAGGTTATGTGGTCTTAATAAAAGGGAGAATGCACTTTAGATGTGCTATCAATCGCCGACTTCTGTACACAGGGAGCATTGTTTAATTGGTGTAGTTTCTTGCTAGAGGAACTACTAGTAGCTTGTGAAGAGGCGCAGGAGAAAGGAGGCACATTTACCTATGGATACCTACTTGTGGAATTCACAATGCTCAAATGGAAGTCACCTATGGGAAAACAACCGACAATACCAGATAAAGGGAGCCCAACGAAGATGTTTGAGCCATGGAAGTCTAGACCAAAATCGAAGAACACAACACTCAACAACGCAACATTTTCCAAATGGTTGTTGGTTGTGGAGCCTGATTATCTTCCTGATTCAGAGGTCCTTTCTTTCAGCCGTTTTTATACCCCATGAAGTATTTACACCCCAGAAGTATGTACACTCTTCCACGTGGGGGAGTGCACAGGCAGGGTACCCCCTCTGCGGGGTCTGGGGGGGATATCCCCCCGGTTGGGGGGTCTAGGGGCAAGTGGGGGTTCAAGGGAGAAGCCCCTAAAGGAAAAATCACCTTGTAAATTTATATTGTAATTTCATTTTAAATCTGGACCATTCATTATAAGGTTGCATATCTAACGGTAGAGATTATGTTAGGGTTTTTTGCCCTAGAATGAAACCCTCTTTTATGAGGGAAATGTATTGCGGCTATGGTTGATGGTGAATATTGTATTCTGAGAGAGGAGACTGTGAGAGAAAGAAGAGGAAGTTACAACGGGTTTACTATAGGTTTTATCCCTTCATTTGTTGGATAATAATAAAGGAAGGACCTGGCAATTTCTCTGGTGGACGTAGCCCACACTGGGTGAACCACGTAAATCTGTGTCTCTCTTGTATTGTGTATCTTCTATGTTTTGTTTCCACATTTGTTTTATTTTATTGCTCCACGGTCCTGTTTTTCTAACAACTGGTATTAGATCGAAAGGTAACTTGCAGGAAAAGAGGGTTCTTGGTTCGAGTGGGAACAATGTCGGAAGATGGAAAGTTTAGGGTCGAGAAATTTAACTGCCAAAACTACCAGTTATGGAAGATGCGGATGGAAGATTATTTATATCATAAGGATCTATTCCTACCATTGGGTGGAGTAGAAAAGAAGCCGACGGCCATGAAGGACGAAGAATGGGAGATTCTTGACAGAAAGGCCCTAGGAACGATACGGTTGAGCCTGGCAGTGTCGGTGGCTTTCAATATTTCCAAAGAAAAGACAATGAAGGGTTTGATGGAAGCATTGGCCAAATTGTATGAAAAACCCTCGGTGTCCAATAAGGTATTTCTAATGAAGAGATGATTTAATATGAAGATGTCGGAAGGTGGGTCTGTTGCAGATCATTTAAATGAATTTAATACAGTTACTAATCAACTAAGTTCTGTAAAAGTGGAATTTAATGATGAGGCCAGGGCTCTTCTAATCTTGTGCTCATTGCTAGAAAGTTGGAACAGCTTGGTCATGGCTGTAAGTAACTCTGTCTCTGGTTCAAATACTTTAAAATTCGATGATGTTGTTGGTGTTATCCTTAGTGAGGAAATGCGATGGAAAAGCACAGGTGAGACATCAGGGAATGCGTTGAACATGGAGAATAGGGGAAGACAAAAGGATAGAGGAAAGGGCTCAGGGAACCGCGGAAATTCTAGGAAGGGCAGATCCAAATCCAGACTTGGAAAGATAGAGTGATGGAATTGTGGGAAGAAAGGACATCTGAAGAAAGACTGCAGAGATCCAAATAAACAAAGAGATGGATAGCAGGAGAGAAATCATGAAGCAAATGTAACAGGTGATGTGTTACAAGATGCTTTGATTCTTTCTGGAGATAATATTTCTGAGTCTTAGGTAGTAGATTCAGGAGCTTCATTTCATGCCACACCCCATAGGAAACATTTTCTAGATTATGTTCAAGGTGATTTTGGACAGGTTCATTTGGGTGATGATGCACCATGCAAAATTGTTGGAATGGGAAAGGTAAAAATAAAGAAACAAAATGGAAACCAATGGTTGTTGAAAGAGGTAAGACATGTTCCAGATTTAAGGAAAAATTTAATTTCAACAGGCCAGTTGGCAAGTGAAGGTTGTATATCCATATTTACAGATAAGACGTAGAAGGTCATCAAAGGATCATTGGTGATAGCAAAAGTAGAGAAGGTAGGTACATTGTATTTATGTACTGGTAATACCAAGTCTTCTATATATTTAGCTTCTACATGAGTGGATACAACACTATGGCATCATAGGCTGGGACACATGAGTGAGAAGGGTATGCAGATCCTTCACAAAATAAATTTGCTGCCAGATCTTAAACAAATTGATTTTGACTTCTGTGAGCATTGTGTTTATGGAAAAA
>ML777104.1:467102-485994 GCA_009831015.1 Picea engelmannii | reverse complement strand
GTGGCTCTAATTATTATGTTACTTTTATTGATGATGCAACTAGAAAAACTTGGGTTTATTGCATTTGACAAAAATCTGATGTTTTTGATACTTTTAAGAAATGGAAAGCTTTAGTTGAGAATGAGACAGGAAAAAGTTTGAAGAGTCTCAGATAAGATAATGGAGGTGAATATTGCAGCAAGGCGTTTTATGATTACTGTTCATACCATGGGATTCGTAGAGAGAAGACAGTTCCAAGAACACCACAAGAAGATGGTGTGTCAGAAAGGATGAACAGGACAATCATGGAGTGTGCAAGGAGTATGAGATTGCATACCGGTTTTCCCTTACAGTTCTGGGCAGATGTTGTAGATACTGTTGTTTACTTAATAAACAAAGGACCTATTGTTTAGATGTTGTGTAGGTCAACTAGATCCTAAGCGTTGTGCTTGGCACCGAACCTATGGTGAAGAGGCCCAGAACGGAGGTCTCACCAAACAAACCTATGAACCCACAACCCCTTGCATCTACCGCTCCCCAAACCCATGCCATGACCAAAGCCACCACTATCATTGACATTCAAGATGACCCGGACCCTGAAACAATTCTGACTGCACTCATCATTGAGAAACCTCCACCACTCCAATTACCAAACCTACTCACTACCATTCCACATCAGACCACATCCTCAGAGCCGATGCATCTCAACCACCCACGGACAGAGGAGCGACAACCCCCACAGACAACTAGAGAATCCCCCAAGCCCATTTCAGAAATTCTCGACCCTGACCCTAAAGCATAAGAGCAGACCATGATGATGGATGTCCCAAATCTGAACCCCCAGGAACAACAACTTGAGTCTTCAACAAAGGAAGAAGCTTCCCAAAACAGAGAAGAGTTGGAACCCAACCATAACCCACAAATCCCCTCACCACCCAAGGGTGAGGATGTTCCATAAATCACGATGCATGATGTAGACACACCATAATATATAGAGATACCAAATGCACACAATGAGCCAGAATCAACAACGGAGGTGGGTATGACCACCATGAAATCGCAGATGGTGCAAGTTCTCTAGAACCCCCAAAACTGTGCAGAATTGATGCAGCTTTGCATACCAGAACCAAAGTTCTGACGCTCTTACTGGTAGACCTAAGATTGAGGATTGCACCAGTACCACCAAAATAGTACGAGGTATAAAGTCCCTCAGACTTCAACAGGTAGTGGATTCCCACTACAGTGGCAAGTACCCACTGATGTAGCTCCATCATCTACATACCTAGTACAGTGGCCAGCGTCACAGTTTTTTGGACTAATCAGAGCCTCCATAGACCAAATAGAGAAAAGGCTCCAGGACGTCGAGAACTCATTTGAGCTCACCAAGAAAGAACAGCTATATGCACAAACATGTAGAACAGAGGAAAAATGTGATAGACTCCTAGCCCAGCGCAAACTAGAAAAAGTGCGAGAAAAACTTGCGAAAGCCTAGTCAGAGATTTGAAAGGTTGTGCCCGACCTACCTGAAGCCAACGAAATAAGAGAACCAGAACAATAAATCGAGTTGTTACAAGAGGCATGGAAAAAACTCACTACACGTACAGAGAAGATACAAGAAAAGCTACAACAAGTCCAACAAGAAGCAGAAAAACAACCTCAACAACTACAGGAACAAATGTAGAGGATAATGCTACAAGGTAACAATGCTCGAGCGACACTACATAAGCAGACAATGGAATGCACCATAATCTTCAAGGAAGTTAGCGATTGGATGGGCATCATCGCTCGATGAAATCATATTTTTTAGGAAGCGCGCACAAAGATCCAGGTGCTGAACGAGGAATTTTCACTCACAATGGACCCCATAGAGCAGCAACAAAAGTTTGATAAAATCCAGTAGGCCGACAATAAACTAAATTCACTCTACGAAGAACAGTCCATAGCCAAGAAAGAGTTGTATGATTTTCGACCGATAATTCAAACCACCTATGTGAAAATGCACTAGGTCGACACAATAGCCGACTCCGAATGGAACCCGTTGGTTACAGCCAAGCCAAAGGAGTACATCAAAGAGACGACCCAACAGTTCCTGGCAGAAGCATCACTTCTCACCCAAAAATGGCAGGACAAAGTTGAAAGCTTTCACGGAGTAGAGCATAGAGAATTACAACTGGTTCCAAAATTGGGCCCTTCGTTTGAGTAGGTAAAGGAAGAAAAAGAACAAACATAAGAGCTCAAAAAAGAGGAAAAGTCGGATAAGCAAAAGAAACAGTTTCTCCTAGAGAACATGAAGGAACCAATTTCTTGACTCGAGGACGAGTCAAGGATTGTGGTCGGAGCCTATTGGGCCCTTCATTTTTGAGAAAGAATTGTGCAAGTTTTGCATGAGTCGCGCAAACTTCATCAGAGGCTGGAAGGAAGAATAACAAAAAGCAGTTGTGGATGATAGTGCAACACCACCTAAGCAACAAACAGTTGCAACAGAACAATAAGGCAAACAAGACGAATAGGAAAACATAACCCAACTATATATAGGACTGAATATAATTGTAAAAGGGTTGGTTAGGTTGGGTTGATGTTGTTGTCATTCATTCAGTTCGTTGGTTCACTCATTCATGAGTTGAGTAGAGTTGGGTTGAGTCACGTCTATCAGAGTCACCCAAGGTTTTGGGATCAATTGCAGCTACATGTTGTAAGTCGAGAAGAGGAGAGTCTATAATAAATGAGACCTATCAGTTGGGGAATTAGAACTCTATGGCTGAGACCTAGAGTTAAGAGTTAGTACTGAATATCTTTATGTAATTCTGAGTCTGTAATGCAAAAAATATCTCAAAGATAATATGATAAAGGAGAACCAAATTTTCAAAATAGGATGTGTCTTTGTATGTTTACTTGTGCATTACATTGTTCCTTTATGGTTTATGAGTTATGTTTAATGGTTCTATGCTTAAAGCGTTGTTCATAACGTAAGTAGGTTCAATTCTTGCGGTTAGATGTTTCATATCTGATGTTGCTCTTGCGCAAGAATATGAATGAGTTCTGGATGATCTATGGATTTTCTTTGGTATTTTCCTTACCCTTCCCTATCTTTCTATCTCAATAGCGCTTCGGGTGAGACTTCCTCTCTTCGGAGGAGATGAAAATGCCAGTGCTCTAGACTACACAGTACCTTTTGTTGGTAACCTGAGAAGAACCCTGGTCTAATCAAATTTGCACCAACAAAGACCCATAGAAGATTGCAATACCTATTCCTAGAAAAGATGAAGTATTACCCTTGATTTCTAGGAAGGAATCCCACCAACGCGAAGTTACTATGCCAAAACAAGATAAGGATCCGAATGGAAAAAGGAATTCTGAGATGAAGCTCACTGGAAAGAAGGCTACAAAACTAAGTAAGAAGAGAGATAATATTGAAAAGTTCAGAAGGTCCCCGAGGGAACTTCGCAGAAGGAAAATTTACAAAATTTTAGCTTCGTCGAGATACCAGAACAGTGTCACATGGAACTTCGCCATGGTGAAGCAATATAGCCGTTAGAGACAGTATAACCATTTGACTAATGCCCCGAACAGGAAGAAAAACATTAATAGTTAAATAGCTTTCCACCTGACTGTTGGGATCACGTCGTAACAGACATATCTGAGTTAATGAAGGCTTCTTACCCGTTGCAAGATATATGTTACCAAGTATCCATTTATCGCGTTGCACCATGCACCGAGAACACTTTTTTCTAACCATGAACTTGAGCCCGCATATTAGTTTATTCTCACCTAGTGATCATCACTATTTTTCCATCTATCCCACTGCATTGAGCGATTACTCTTCGAACCCAAGACTTTTAAACCCAAGCGTGTATGTCAAATGAGTTCAGCACGACAGACAAAATTTTCGAGGAAGTTCTCATCGACCTTATGACTGAAAGAGCAATGTCAATGTATGAAGGTATACAAGCGTCATCTATGAGAGGACTACAAGCCTATCCGTCGACTTCTCACTGAGCCAGATCATCCTGACCATCAACAGAAAAGAGAACCAAACACAGAGATGACCTAGCCAATGTGAAGTTGATCCCATCTATATTACCCGACTATATCTCACCTCTAGTCGGTGCTGTAAGTCATGATAGTGTACCTAGAGATTTCAAGTACACCATGGTCACTGTGTACCTCTTGAAGGGGATACGCACAGTTCACGCACATTAGGATAATATCACAGCGTTGAAGTTTAGTGACTTCAACCTCGAAGATCACAACAACTACAACATGCTCTCCCCATATAAATACCTAACCAAGACAAAGGGAAAGAAATCAAAGATAATCCCTCAGTCGTGGACGATGAACCTCACACAGTCCACCTTGTTAAATGAGATGAAATCCCACACTTTGGAAGACACCAGGAAGTCAACGCCTGTGTTAAGATGCTACTGTCGTGTTACCATGGTGGCTATTTATGGCTAGACCATTGTATTATAGTCAATCCAATGCTGATCTATAGGATAATAGGGCTTAGTATCCAAGGACCTGACCCACAGGAGTTCTACCCAGGGAAGGCCATAGATCGTGCACTAGAACAAAATATTAAGGACACATATAGTGATGTCGAGAAGGGGACATGAGGCTACAAGGTAGCCTCCATGCAGAATGGCACAATGTTCCTAGCATGTCAGTTAATAGCTCAAAATTTGGTACGCAATAACCGAACCACACAGGTCATGGGATTTGTTGTCGACCTCGCGGCGAAGTGTGTAGAGGGATTACAGATGAACTGGGAAAAGTACCTAGTCACCCAACTTGAACTAGACTACCGCGAAGCATAAAATCAGGGCTATGAGTTTCACTTCAGTTGGCTCCTCATCATCATCGCCTTTGTTTCCTAGGAAATGCTAGAAGGTGCGACCTTCCTGGATATCGAACCATTTGAGCCACTTGCTGTGAAGTTTGCTACCCTTTGGTATTCGAGTGATATGAACAAACAATGGCAGTTGAACGTTGTTTTTCATACCTATTACCTTCAGCTAAAGAGAGCCATCGAAGTTGAGCCTCACATGACTCCAAACACCTTACAGAGGTTTCGACCACTGATGAATTTTAGCGTAGATCGACATTTTATTTACATTACAGTGTGAGCCAAAGAACATAAGGAACAACTCCAGACGTACTATAAACTTACAGAAGAGGACCTGGAGGATATCACTAAGGATTGGTCCGTAGAACTCCTTATCCCCGTTGACCCTGCAAAGATGTCTGATCCTGAACTGGAAATCCTGGAGACCATTCACAAAGAACATGACACACCTGGAATCAATAGAAGACTGAAGACTGAAGTGGTCCAAGATTTAAGCAGCGCCTCAGGGAAGACTGCTTCCACATCACCTAAGAGAGGAGGTGATGGATATGTAGAAGAGATGAAGGACAGAGAAGTTGAACCAAAGAAAGGCAAAGTAACACTGCCTAAAGATGAGGCTGACCCCTTGAAGAAGAGGAAGGTTTCTCCCCCAAAACCTTCTTCTCGAAAGAAATCAAGAGCCACCTTGACCAAGATGCATACTACACTTACTCCTGATGACTTTGACTTCATCATAGCATATCTAAACTATGATTCACTGGAAATCATGGAGAAACAAGGAGGTAAAGCAACAAGCAGAGATAATACAGGTGCAGTTGAAGCCCTTGTCAGTTGTGGAAAGAAAGAAATGATCCCAGGAGTAGTGCACTACCCTGGAGCAGGTTCACACCGTTCAGAGAAAAGTCATGGAAGTGACTCAAAGACTCTAGCTTGTACAGGACGAGTCTTACGAAATGTTCACAGAGATTGAAGGCTGAGGATCATAACTGGAGCAAGTTGTTGCTACAACAGAACAATACCTAGAAGGACCTATGAATGAGGCAGTCATCCAAGAGTCCATTGAATAGGAGGTCGTGGCACAACAACAAGTTGAAGAAGCTCAAACCAAGCTCGAGGATTTCGAAGAAAAACTACCTAGATCAGAGTGACTCAGGATGAGTCGCAAGTGAGTGTTGGGGGCCTATTGGCCCTTGACCAAATTTTGGGAGATCCTTGTTCAAGTTTGACCTATTTTGGGACTTCGAAAGCCTGTCGAAGGAGAAGCGCAAGATGAAGCAGAGATTGCAGGATCTCGACCCCTTTTTGGGTCCTTTTTGGGGTTTGGGATTATGTAATGGGTATGGGATGTCGGCCTAAGAGTTAACCCATGTTTAGGCCTATTTTGTAAAGTATAAATAGATGTCTAGGCAATGTAAGGACGAGCATCTATGTGATGTTAGGCCAATGTGATAAGTGCTAGTGATCAATCTATGTGATCGAAGGATTGTAAGTGATCTGTGCATATTGTGTGAAGCTTGCAGAGCTGAGTGAAAGTGACTGTAGAAGGATTAGTGTTGTAACCTAGCTCAGAGAAGGAGGATCTAGCGAAGTGCCCAGATCTCTTGTCCTATGTGGAGTAAGGTTTTTGAGGCTCTATGCATGTAACTGATTAACAAAAGATAATAGAAGAGAAGAAGAGTTAGTGGATGTAGCCCCAGGGGGGGTGAACCACGTATATGCTATGTTTCTCTGCTTTGTGCGATGTGTTGGTGTGTTTATGTGTAACTTGCTATGATATAGATGAATGTTAGATAGAATAGATGTTTCTTTGTGCTTATAAAAGAGAATGAATGTTAAATCTAACCTATGTGAGTATGCTTAGTGCCTAAATATGCTAGATCTAACATGTTCCTTTTATAATAAGTGCTATTAGATGTGGATCTAGTTGAATAATGTGATGCCCTGTAATTAGGTTTTGTCTACGTTGTTACTAAGAATTGAATGTTGATGAATGTTTACTGCTAAGTTCTTTGTTAAGTGTTAGAATCACAAATATGTGCCCCAGCTAAGGTTGCAGACATTTGAGTCTTGCAACCACCCCTGCCTCTACCTCGGGTGATACTTCATCTACGTCGCAGGTGTTGCCGAAAGGGTCGGTAGTTAGGGTTTTTTTGGTGCGTTGTTGTAGAGTTGAACCCTGGGTTTTCCCCTATTCAAACAATAGGTTTCCCCCTTGAAGAGGCAAGTGAACATTTCTCTTAGTAATCAAAGTTCTCTTTCTAGTGTTATTCTGGTATTATTTTGTTATTATTGTGGTATTTTTTTGGTTATATCATTCTTTCTCTACCATTTCTAGGTAATTATTTATGTTCTGAATACTATTTTATATCTGGAATACTACAAGTGGTATCAGAGCACCTTCCTCGACAGAAAATTGTGGGTTAATTGTTTTCAGGGTAGAGATGTATTCCTGCATCTTAAAGCTACATAGATCTATCGTTACATGCATAAACCTATGGTTGGGGATTTATACATGCAGGAAATAAAATTGGTACTTAAGCGCACATCTGTTGGCCACCCTTGTAACCCCTGGTGTCACCCCTTTGAGTGGTAGTGCATCAAACAACACCTGTATATGGATCGGCCTAGATCTCCTAAATCCCTCGAGAGATAAATCGATTAGCCACCTGATTGCTATAGTACCACCGAGAACAACACTCGGGAAGATACTCTCTAGTACCTGGGTAGTTGGATAGTACCTCTAAGGGCACGGTCTAGCCTCCCTAGTTGGTGTCCTAAGATATTGGGTCGAGTACTACTATTTGACCCCGAATGTATATGAAAGAGTTATACCATAGGGAAAACCCTTGTCTCTAGAACCCTTGAATACCCTAACCCTTGGGATAGAAACAAAAACAGAATAAACAAGATATATTTCCACACAATTTTGTCTTTTGCATTCGGGTTGTGAAATTACTACACATTTCTTCATGTTAAGCATTTGGGCATTTCGTCATTGCAGTATTCTTTAGGCCGGAGTATAACTTCAAAGGAGTAAAAAAAAAGAGAGTATAGTGGTCCTGTCAGCACACTTATTTCGGACCTATTCCATTGGATTCTCCTTTTCTCCTTGATCGAAGCCATACCCTTCATTTTTAATCCTTTTTGTTTCAGTGGACCTGATCCCTTCCCAGTTTCCCTATTTTACCTCATATTCCATTATATTTCCCTTCTCGCACCGATCGTCATGGTACCTATCACTTATAAATCATTTTTTGTGGTCCCACCCACCCATTTTTCCTTACCCACACTTCCCCTTTCCAAATGGACACCACTCGCAACTAAGAACTCCAAGCTTCCATCAATCAATCCCATGCCTCCATTGAAGAAATGAAATCTGATATTGGCTCTACCAATTCCTGCATTGAAAAAGTAGAGCACAAATTTGACACCATGGAAGACAAATTCACAACCCAATTTATCACCCTCTAGTATATTATCAATCAATTGTTGAATCACCCTATAGGCCCTTCCTCATCATACCAACCCGATGTTGTTGATTCCTCTCAGTCTCTACATTTTCATTCCAACACCTTTCATCGTGAACCTTGTCTTCCCCATGTAGACATCAATAAATTTGATGGGTTCGATCCTACGAGTTGGGTCACTCAAATGGAGCATTATTTTTCTTTGCATGGTATTACTGACGAGTTGGCCAAAATTCGTTATGTTGTCCTATATATAGATATTGAATACTGGAAATGGTGGAAATGGCATAAAAATTCACGTCAAGGGTATATTGCATGGACCCATTTTGTTGTAGAGCTCTATTCTTGCTTTGATACTGATACCCACTATTTCATTCATTTGACCAAGTTGAAATAGTTAGGCACAGTGTAATACTTTATCACTGCTTTTGAGAATTTGGCCTTTCAAATAGAGGGTGTGTCAGATGATTTCTTTCATGAATGCTTTATCAGTGGCCTCAAGGATGAAATCTGATCCCAAATTCTCATGGACTGTCCTCAGACTTGGTTGGAAGCTACTACATGTGATAAAGAGGCCCAACAAGTTGTTTTTTCCTAGAAAAAAAAACCCTCTTTCGTTCCTCTCCCTCAACTCACTAATCCTAACCCCCTTTTCACTCCCCTCAAGGTCTAGAAACTAACTAGGGTTGAAATGGATGAATTCCAACTAAAGGTTCTTTGCTATAATTGCGATGAAAAATATTTTTTGGGGCACAAGTGTAAGGAACACAAACATTTTATGGCCATTTCCGAAGATGTTCTTGAAGATGATGTGCCAGTTCCCCTTGTTGAAGAGCCCTCCCTTCTCGATGCTACCTAGGAGCCTGCTGACCCACCTGAAGTTGACCCACTTATTTCCTTTCATGCCCTCACTAGCTTCTCTTCCCCACAAACCCTCAATCTCATTGGCTATATTAAGCACATGAAGGTCATCATCCTTGTTGATAGTGGTAGCACCCATAATTTTATTCATCCTCGCATTTCCCAGGAAACCAATTGCTATATTCATGTTGTCAATAATTTTCAAATTATGATAGCCAATGGTGGGTCCATGAAATGTGGTGGGCATTGTGAAAATGTTCATCTTCAAATTGGACATTACCACTTTAAATATCATATGTTTTGCATTGACATGGGTGGTTGTGAAATTGTGCTAGGTGTTGAATGGTTACGCACTTTGGTTCCCATTCTTATGTATTTTAAGGAATTAACCATGCAATTCCAACAGGAGGGAAAAAGGTATCGATTCCAAGGTCTCACAGTTGGTTCTCATGAGATCATTAGTTCCCATCACATGGAAGATCTCCTCAAGAAAGTCCACTCAGGTATTATTTTTCAACTCCATTCTATTCAAGTCATTGAGACACCCTCTATGCATCTTGACATCCAAGCTATCTTTTCCACACATCAAGATTTTTTTTCCACCCCTCAGGGACTTCCTCCTTCTCGTGGTGTTCATGATTATTCCAATCCCCTTGTTCTTGGTAGTATTCCTCCCAATGTTCTCCCTTATCTTCATCCCTTTTCCCAAAAGAATGAAATTGGGAAAATAGTGCAGGAATTACTCCAAGCGAATGTTATCCGCCCCAATACCAGCCCTTATTCTTTCCCTATGGTCATGGTACTTAATAAAGAAGTTACTTGGCATATATGTCCTAACTTTTGTGCCCTTGATAAACTCACCATCAAGGACAAGTTTCTCATTCCTTTCATTGATGATCTCTTGGATGATCTGAGTGATGCTCAGTACTTCACTAAACTTGATTTGTGTTCTGGCTACCACTAGATATGTATGCAAGAAGCTGACATACCCAAGAATTCCTTTCGCACTCATGAGGGTCACTATGATTTTTTGGTCATGCCCTTTGGCCTATGTAATCCCCCTTCCACCTTCCAAATCCTCGTGAATCATGTCTTTCATCCTTTTCTCCATCATTGTGTCTTAATTTTCTTTGATGATATTCTCATCTATAGAAACACTTGGCAATCACATCTTTCCCATGTGGATCAAATTCTCCATCTACTCTCTCAACACAAACTTTTCCTCAAACACTCTAAATGTGACTTTGGCACCTTAGAAGTAGAGTACTTGGGTCATATTGTTGGCCAGGATAGTGTATGGGTGGATCCTAAAAAGATTGGAGAAATGCAGGATTGGCCTCGCCCCAAGACTATCAAAAGCTTGCATGGTTTTTTGGGTTTAACAGGCTATTATCGCAAGTTTGTTCAGATTTATGGGAATATTTCATCCCCTCTCATTTATTTCCTTAAAAAGAATTCTTTCACTTGGAATCTCATAGAAGATAAGGATTTTCATTATTTGAAGGTGACTTTGGAATAATTATTGTTCTTCAGTAGATGAAAGAATCACGACTCTTGAGTTGGTTGCAAAACAAGCTCTTCCTCCTCTTTATCTTTTCCTTTTACCTCAAATGTTGGTGTTCTTCTCGATGGTCCTCCTCTAATGGTTCTAGATACATATCTATTAGTATATGGTGTGGCTCTTACTGCACCACAAGATGAAATAGAAGGAGCTCTTGGATTAACAATTCTACTTAACCTACCTATAAATATACCTCTAGTATCTCTAGGTCTATTCATGCATTTTAACTAACATGATTTTTTTTCTTTTGAGCAGGAGACTAATTTTCTATGTATATTTCCTCGGTAACGGTGCCAAAAATGTCAGTCCAATTCTATTGCAGGAATTTGGTTCATTAAATTGTCAAATTGGGTTTGTAACCTTATGAAATATTTAGCATTGTATGTGGAGAAACTTAGTTTCCAATTTTTATTATTATTAATGCAATGAAGATTAATTCCTAACTTATTCTAAATCTTATGTGAATAAGAAAGCACAGTGGTATTCTGTAAGAAAACATAGTGCAAAAATTCAAAACAGAGTATGAATGAAAATAACTTCAAAAGCCAACAATCACTTAATCCTTATTTCTTAGCTTCATGAATGTGTTCAACTTGATTTCATGAACTACATAAAATTCCTAGTTGGTTCTGTAAACTAATGAAAAGCTAAATTGACTTTGAAAATTTAAAAGGAACTAAACTAATAAATTAAAATTTGATGTTAGTGTTGTTCACTCACAACAGTGATTAACAGTTCGTTTAATTATTTGATCAAAATCTTTATGGATTTTGTCAATTGTCTCCACAAACTACAAATATTACTTATTAGCTCTGCTCACCAAATTCAAAGGTACTCAATAATTGTTGTATCGAAATCAACATTGTAAATGAAACAAGATTCAATTGAAGAAAATAAAAGGACAACTAAAAGTAGAATCTCATAATTTGAAAATAGAGTAACAGACAAATAAAGTAACAAACTTAGTCACAGGGGGCCTGTTGGATCATGTTGTCATTGATGTAAAATGATTTATGTCAAAGGATTGATTGATGTCAAAGGAACAATGTCTTGTCATAGTATGTTGATGTAGTATGTATTGTCATTGATTGATGTCAAGTGAAGTCATTGATATATTATGCATAAATGAATATGGATCAATGTGTTGTCATTGATAGTACAAATGGATGAACTCCAAATGGGTCCCCTTATGGTGAAATCCCTCATGGGAAGATGATTTGTGGTTGAGTTATCCTAGAAGTATGGCTAGAGAAACCATGATTAATTGTGGAATAATGAGATGAAGATCAATGAATTTGTTAGTAAAACTTTCTTAGATGGATAGTGCTTGTTATGCCATTTCCAATGGTATGGGGAACGTCACATAACTCCTTATGGTTTGAGAGTTATGGCCTTACGAAGTTGGAGGACCCTCATATGATGGCTAGAAGCCCCAAAAGGTCAAAGACGTCAAAAGTTCTTACAAAGAAGAAATTATTTAAATAATAAAGTGAAGTGACAAAATCAAAGAGGATTATTTAAATAATAAAGTAAATGGATTTTTTTTTAATCATGGAAAGTAGTTATGAGAAGGTTAACCCTAAAATGAGGAAAGAGGGTTAAGTGGTCAAGTGGCTATTGGATATATGGACAAGTGGAAAATTGGGCAAAGTTGGACATAAGTGACTATGTGGACAAAGTGGCTATGTGGACAAAGTGACCTAGAAGTTGCTTCTAAGGAAGCTACTTGGAGAGTATAAATAAGAGGCAAGGGGTCTCTTGTAAGATCATCTCTTGAGCATATATTGAAGATCTATTCTGAGAGAGAGATTGACTGGAGGATATCATAGACACATCAAAGTTTTCGTAAGTCTGAGATCGTGACGACGAATGTTTCGGAAGTCCAAAAACCCTATTTTCTGAAGCAATATGCGAGCAACAGTGGGAGAGAGCACGTACATACGTAGGCTACAGTGAGGCATAACACGTACACATGCGGGCTGAAGGAAGGAAGAGCACGTACAGTTGGAGGAAGTCATGAAGACTTGAGTGTGAGATTATGCCAGGATCTTGAAGTCTGAAGCAAGTTCAAGATCTGCATTCTATGGGCTCAGATCTGCTATAAAAGTTCTGGTATGCTTACATAGTTGTCTTGATGGATAATTTTTCTTATTGTATGATGAATGATTAAGGCATTCTTGGCATGGCTGTTGTGGTATGGTTATGTTGGTTGATTGATAGAGTGAGCAGTGCTCTTATGGTTCAGTACTGATATGATTTCCATAGTATATTGGTTTCTTATACATGATTAAGTAGCATTCATATTATATGGTTGAGGAGCATGAGTAAGTTGTTGGAGAGCATAGATGTGTTGTAATTGGTTATGGTTCATATTGGACAGTGAAAGACAAAAGTGGATGTGACTGAAGGCTGCAGAGGATCTAAGTTTTTCATGAAGAGAAAACCTTAATTTTTCATAAGGAATACGCAGTTTGTAGTACAAACAGGCCATGTACATACGTGAGTTGTACTACTGGTAGGGCACATACATACGTGTCCTGCACTACTGATAGGTCACAGACCTGTTGAAAGATTGGTATCTATTGAGGATTGATTCCTCTTCTTAGTTGGTGTTGAGTAGTGTAAGCTGAGTCTTGCATTATAGAGATGGTGCTCCTGTGGAGTTGTAACTCTATTCAGTTGTTGTTGATAACCAAGGATTGTAGTTCGTAATAAAAGGAAAATTGTACATACATCTTGTGTTCTTTGTGTTCCTTGTGGTGATGAATTATAGATGATATATGTTGTTGGTATATGTTCACATCTAACTAGTTATAAATGACAGTAATAAGTGATTGTTAATTGGTGATTGCTAATTAAAGAGTTTTGTGAAGGGAAAAGTTTAAAAAGATCCCTACACTGATTCCCCCCCTCTCAGTGTGGTCGGTGTGAGTGCTTAACAATTTGTTTAATTCTTTAATCAAAAGCTTTATGGATTTTCTCAATTGACTCCAAAAAGTACAAATATTACTTATTAGCTCTTCTCACCAAATTCAAAGGTACTCAATAACTGTTGTATCAAAATCAACATTGTAAATGAAACAAGATTCAATTGTAGAAAATAAAAGGACAACTAAAAGTAGAATATTTGATGCAAACGCGCCCACCAGGCACGCCTGCTCTCACTAGGACCTTCTTCTTCTCTGGCCTGAAGAGTTAAAATACTCTTCAACCCTTTTTCGGGAGTTTTCAATACCCACAGACACTCCTTATGACCTCCCTCCTTGAAATCGGGAAATCGGACCTCGCAAGATCGCGAGTCCTGTACCCACGGAATCGGTCTTTCAAATCTCCGAAACCCGATGTGGCTCAACACCAAGGCTCCTTTGCTTTTATCGGGGAGTTCCCCTAATGGATTCTCGAATCCACTATTTCGACCAATGCGGACTTTATCCCATTCTATCGGGACTCTTAGCTGTCGGAAAATCGGCACTTATAGGGTCGTGAGAATCTGCCTCCTCGATTCTCCGATTCCTGATCTCCGATGCCACTTGTCTTCCCCTCGTTCTCGCGATCCCACATGCTAACTGACGGTTGGTTTGATATCGCTGCTCGCGACCTCGCAACTTTTGGTGTAATCCCTTGCTAATCCAACTCACGAACCTCCGATTTCGCGATACGCCGATGCCACTTGGCATTGGCTCCCTGCGAGGGTTGACCTGTTGACACCTGTCCTCCACTTTCCCTTACCTCCGTCGGGAAATCGCATATCGGGATATCGCGATTCCCGTGGTTGTGAGTCTCTCATCACCAAGAACTCCGAAATGTCGAACCCCGATGCACGTGCGGGCGCTCTCCCCCACGTCACCCCCTCTTCGTCGCACTATCGGGTATCGCGGGATCGCAATTTCTATTGCCACGATTCCTTGGTAGGAGGAAACTTCGAATGCCGAACCCAGACTCTCCAAATCTTTGACACGTGTCCAGTCCGAGATCTATGACTATGGTTCCTTCGAAAATCGCGAGTCGCGATTCCTCCCTGTGAGAATTCTATGTCCCTGGGGACCCCGATTCTCCGATGAGTCGAATCCCGATGACCTCTAGCTCCTTCCCTGTGCGCTAAGGCTTAAACTGTATGCATATCCACTAGATCTGACAGTTGTCAGGACTTCGCCAACCTTCCCTGCAAATCCTGACCGTCGATTCCTTTGTCTCGAGGATTTCTCTGGAAGATTAAAGCTCCTTCCTTAGAACTTTATCCTCGAACGCTTGCACTTGCATCTCCTGCTCGAACTTTTCTCAACCAAGCCACCTGTGCTAACTTGTAGAGATTATCACGAAGGCGATACATCTCCTGAGATTTTTCAACTCTGACTCTCTCAGAGGAACTTATGCACGTTCCTTGTGCTCAATCGTTCAAAAATTCACCAAGTGTTGAACCTCTCAGACTCTGTGCACTCTCTGCAGCAGCAGTCTCTAAATTCATTTGCTCAGATTAACAACTGAGACCTCTGATTCCACCTGCACACTCTTTGCATGGCTGCAATGACCTATTTCCACTTCTGGGTGAATGAGAACAAAGTTAAACTATCGAGCCCTCATCAACACACTCCCTGTGGATGAATTCGACTGCACTCTTTGCAGGAATCTCCTGGCTCAGATAGAGAAACAATTGAAACTCATTCCATCTCCCCTTCAGACTTCAGGTCAAACATGAAATCACATGCACAGCATATATAAAGAAAATGCATATCAAGGAAGAAAACATTCATAAGCATATGGACAATAGACACAGAGAAACAACACCAGACATGAGTTTGAATCAAAGACTCTCTTCTATTAATCCAAATCTGTACATGGGTGTTCTTCATACAATTCTCTGCTCGCTCTTCTCTTCTGAATGCTTGATTATTTTACAATGATACAAAGGAGGGTGTCTATATCCGTTTTCCCTCACGAACTCCTAAAACTGTCTATTCTGGAATAAAATCCTATCTACCTGCATTAAATCTATTAAATGCCTCCTATCTATTTTAGACAAGAGCGTAAGGCTCGAGGTCTGATAAAACACAATAGGTGCTCCTTCATAATGTCTCATCGAAGGATATGGCGCTTCATCTTTAATGAAAATTCAAAAAGTTATCAAGCTTTTATGTCATGTGTTTAAAAACACATGCGCTAGCTCCACGCTGGCTTTGGTAGTCATGATGCTCCTGCATCAATCTCATAATTTGAAAATAGAGTAATAGAGAAATAAAGTAACAAACTTAGTCATAGGGAACCCTCTTGCGTACTTGTATGTTACTGGTTGACTCGTGTGCAGATACAAACTACAAGTTACTCAAATATATAATTGGCGCAATGAAAACCAACAACACTTGTATTAGATCAATGATTTCCATGATTCCTTCTGTAGTGTTCTAAGTCCGAATTTATACAAAATGAATCGACATCATTTCAGATCCGATTTCATAGGAACGTGATCAATTAAACTTGCAATTGTATATGTGTTTAAGATTTATAATGATATGGTGAATATCAAATATCAACAAATTTCATGGAGAAATTCATGACATGATGCATGAATTTATCCATATGATTTTGTTCCTAAGATCAATATATTGATGGATTCTTTGGGCTTGTGCACCTATGCCACATCATTGCCACATAAGCATGTTGACCACAACTTTTACTTTTTCTTCTTGACATCCTGGAGGGTTCTAGCACTAATTTGATAGGTGGGTAAGTTGGAGTTGTCGATTCAACACCTGGTATAACTTTGGATTCATTTTGGAAGAAGCCCAAACCTTGAGTTTAACAAAATATGTTGTAGAAAGTCGTTATTGCTTACAGGAATTCAATAGCTACAGAATCAAAAGATTTTGAAGCTTACTTTAAAATAACAATGAATTAAACTATATTATGTCAAAATAACCAAAATAAGTTAAATATTTAGACTTTTACCTCTAATACTATCTGATATCAAGGATGGGATAAAATAAGGGTTTATTATGGAAAAAAGGAGTATTTTGGCATATGAGAAATGGCTAAGAGTTATGCAAAAATGATGACAAAAGAGTGCATTTTTGAAGCCCAACACACTTGATGAAGACCGGTTTTGGGGGTCCTTCGAATCAAGTTTTCTACAATATTGATCCTCAAATCCATGGATTATAGGCCCACGAAATGGATTGAAATGAGTCCATATCAGCAATGAATCTCCTCAATCCCTCTGATAATAAGCTTGATATTTCATTGATAGACTGTGTTGGAATACTGAGAGGGGGGGTGAATTAATATGAGCACTTTTAACACTTTTAACCACAACATATATATGTCACTTTTATCAATAGTATATCATCAATATATCATTAGTATATAAAGAGAATATAAACATAAGCAACATTACATCAACAACATCACATCAAATACACAATACACCAAAATTTACGTGGAAACCCAAAGGGGAGAAAACCGTGGAATGATTTCTTATATATATATATATATATATATATATCAAGAATACATTCATAGGCAGAACCAACTTCCCAATTCTCTATCACCAGCTGGAAAGAGGCACCAACCCCCTGATTTACAGGCACCAACCTGAAGGAAGCTACAACTCCCTGAATTCTCTGGCACTAACCAAAAGGAGGGTACAACCCCTTGATTCTCAGGCTCCAACCTGAAGGAAGCTCAACTCCACAAGTTCTCCAGCACCAACCAGAAGGAGGCTATAACCCTCTTTCCTTTCCCCATCATGTCGCCTTGAAATATAAATGTAGACCAACTCACTACCACAATCATTTCCATTTCCACTGTCACTGTCACTACCACTATCACTGCCACTATCATTGTCATCATCACATCAACCTATAACCTATCAATTTGTCATTGTATACAACATGTCAATGTCAAACTATCACTATATCCAACCTACTGCTATCAACCTATCACATCAACCTGTCCAACCTGTCATTTTCATCAATACTCAACCGGATCCTCTCACATGGATCATATACCAAGGACATATCTCAACTAGATGTCCAACATCACCAACGCATGCCCCTACCAAGCATGTACCAACCTATCAACATGTACCATACCAAACATCAATTGTGTACCAAAATAAGTGCATCAACCATGCACCAACACCTGTACCAAACCATGTATCAACCTGTTGACGGGAGAAATTGACTGTTCGTCAACTGGAAGAATGAGTCGGGTCTGAGGTTGTCTAAATAACCCAAGCCGTTTGGTGTAACTCGTTCTGACGGGTTTAATGGCTCCGTTAGCCAATCTAAGAATCCTAAAAGAAACAAATAAAAGAGAGAAATAACTAACTAATTACTAAACACTATATATATATATGTACATATGCTCTAATGTAACTATAGTAGTTATATTTAAGCAGAAGATATACAAGTCTCATTTATTTACATGATTTACACGCTGCAATTTTTAATCGAAACTTATGAAAATCAATGGAAAAATGATTACTTCTAGGAAGCAGATAAAGAAAGCACAGAAAAATACTTATTGTTTTTCTTTTATAAATTTAAAGAATCTTGCAAAAAATTTAATGAAACATGAACATGTGGATAGTCAAAGCTGAACCATACATTCATTATTTCATTCATAAACAACTTAACTAAATAACACACATAATAACCTGTCGCTAATCGACGAAACTTATCTTTCTGTGTTGTATGAGCTCCTGCCTGTACTGTTGTTAAGGGAAACCTATAACAGAACAATACTAGCACTTCCAGAATAAATTCAAAGAAGTATTTGATATTGGAGTAAATTAATAACAAAAGGAAGACAACTAATTAAAAATTGTGTGATCTTAAGATAATCAATATTTAAGAATGAAAGAAAACTCAATTCTGGGTATTGATATTATCCATCATTTAACAGTAGAAATAAATTCCGTAATAATCAAATGATTGATTGATCACACATAAAAAATGGAATAAGAAATTATGGGCAACATATAACATTTAACAGTATGAAAACACCATATGATTGACAAGCTAAAGCTAAAATCAACCGTTACAACATTTTCATAATATAACAATAATGAAAGAATGAAATGGAATAAGTATCACACAGGTCTAAAGCCAAATATGAATTACTTTCCCATATTCTTTCTCAAAATCACATGCCCATATTGTAGTCCTGGAAGAATTGTTTTGGATA
>ML777104.1:432422-463648 GCA_009831015.1 Picea engelmannii | reverse complement strand
TCATCACCTAAGTCTTCTTCAATAACCGAATTTAAATACTGATTAGAGCAAGAGTTAGGAGAACGAGGACATTCACCTTGACCCAACATCAAATCTTCTTCCACAATGGTCGAGGACTAAAAATACAATGATTCAGAGGAAAACCCAATTTGATTGTCAGTAAGAACATTTTCAATAGATTCTACCTCCCTTGCTTGTTCAACATTTTCAGATGGATCCCTTTCATCCTGTGAACACGATTCTTCTTGCAATTGAGTGATAGTATTTGTAATTTCTTCATCATTTGCAATCGAATATGACTGGATGCAAGCATCATAGAGGAGATTTAATACAAATGACATGTCATCAAGATTAAATTTACAAAGAGCATGATGGATTCTTGTCGAAAAGCCTTTTGAAGATGAATCACCATTGATTAGCAAAGTCTGAAATTCTTCACATAATTGATTGTAATCATAGATTTCAAAAGCATCTAAAAATTCATCTACAAACTGAAACCAATAAAAAATGTGATATGTTGGAAAAGACTCAAACCAATGTTTAATCCGACCCCTGAAAGTAAAAGTGAACAATCTACACAAAACCTTTAAATCAGAAATATCATGCTTGATGCATTTACACCAAAACTTGTTAATATGGTCTTTTGCAGATACATTCCCCCTACCATCAAAGGTGAGTTTGGAAAAGTGAGAGACTGTCTTGTTGGGAACATTAGGTAATGAGAAGTGGAAAGCATGTTCCAACACAGTGATTTGGGGAGCCATGAGAAATTAATTAAATTCGAAACAAAGACTCCTATAAGGCCAGCTTCTCAGTCTTTCCCTCCTTCTAGTTCCATTTTTTGACCGGCGAAATTGACTGTCCATCAACTGGAAGAACGAGTCTGGTCCGGGGTTGTCTAAATAACCCAAGCCGTTTGGTGTAACTCGTTCTGACCAGTTTAATGGCTCCGTTAGCCAATCTAAGAATCCTAAAAGAAACAAATAAAAGAGAGAAATAACTAACTAATTACTAAACACTATATATATGTACATATGCTCTAATGTAACTGTAGTAGTTATATTTAAGAAAAATATATACAAGTCTCATTTATTTACATGATTTACAAGATGCAAGTTTTAATCGAAACTTATGAAAATCAATGGAAAAATGATTACTTCTAGGAAGCAGATAAAGAAAGCACATAAAAATATTTATTGTTTTTCCTTTATAAATTTAAAGAATCTTGCAAAAACGTTAATGAAACATGAACATGTGGATAGTCAAAGCTGAACCATACATTCATCGTTTCATTCATAAACAACTTAACTAAATAACACACATAATAACCTATCGCTAATCGACGAAACTTATCTTTCTGTGTTGTATGAGCTCTTGCCTGTACTGTTGTTAAGGGAAACATATAACAGAACAATACTAGCACTTCTAGAATACATTCAAAGAAGTATTTGATATTGGAGTAAATTAATAACAACAGGAAGATAACTAATTAAAAATTGTGTGATCTTAAGATAATCAATATTTAAGAACGAAAGAAAACTCAATTATGGGTATTGATATTATCCATCATTTAACAGTAGAAATAAATTCCATAATAATAAAATGATTGATTGATCACACATAAAAAATGGAATAAGAAATTATGGGCAGCATATAACATTTAACAGTATGAAAACACCATATGATTGACAAGTTAAAGCTAAAATCAACCGTTATAACATTTTCATAATATAACAATAATGAAAGAATGAAATGGAATAAGTATCACATAGGTCTAAAGCCAAAGATTAATTACTTTCCCATATTCTTTCTCAAAATCACATGCCCATATTGTAGTCCTGGAAGAATTGTTTTGGATAATAAACTCTTAAAGATTGGAAAAATTAATATATAAATAATAATAATTAACCATGTATTGATAAAAAAAACCAAAGCTATTTAAATCAATGCATAATCAATTATTGAAAGAATATGAAGATATTATATGAAAATAAAACCATTTTACTTACAAGACAAAATCCATTAAGCAACTTGGAATTCCATATTCTTCTTTAAAAATACTCGTCCATCCTCCCAAAGCTTCCAGCCATTCATTACTCCATTTGAAAAGAAATAAAAAGTTTACAAAAGCAATAATATACAAAAGAGAAAGGATTAAAATCCTCCTCTCCAATTCTTGGATCCTCCTATGGCTTTGATCTTTCTAATATATTTATAAAATGAATGAACAGTCTGGGCGTCACTATTAATTTCCGCCACCTGAAATTTGTCTCTAAACGAGACTCAAATATCTCTCAAATATTGCATTTGTTTGGGAAAATCTCTACGCGCAAGGTAAATGGGTCCATTTTAGTTCCGGGTTTTCAACCGTTTCTTCAAAATTCTCACGGTTTGGCTGCAATCAGTCCTGCAAAATCATGTGTCTGATCTTGACGCCTTTCCAAATTTTATCTGTTGTTGCTCATAAAATTATTTGTAGAAATCCAAAATTATTTTTGGATCAATCATATTGAACGTATTTGGATAATAAAATCAAGCCATGATCAGATCCATATCAAATATTTGATAATAGAAACCTGAGAAACAAAAAGAAATCTAAATTAATAACCTAAAAAATTAATAACCTAAAAATTGAGAATAAAACAAAATCTAGAAAAATAAAAAATGAATTTAAACTAACTATAACTTATAAACAAACATTATTTGTAATTTGTTTTCAAATATAAACTAGAAGCTTCAAGTTAATGAAGAGAAAATATTAATTTTAGTTTTTTACAAAATCAAACAAATGATAGATAATTCTTTTATTATTATTATTTTGAAATGAGATGCAAAACGAATTTAATTAATTAACATCACCAAATGATTTCATGAAAATGAGAAACCAACCAAGATAAAATTTGATGAAGCATTGAAAACATTATTCAAAATAGTCAAACTTGCTAATGAGCAAACGAATGAACACATAATCATAATTTAAACAAAAGTAAACATTTAATAAAAATTAACGTTTTTGTTTAAATTGAGATTTTTATGCTCCTTTCTAACTTTTGACATATACTCTTGTAATGAATGTTTCATACTATAGTGAATGCCTTAAGTTTGTCTCAAAGTGATGCATTCAATACGTGCAAAGGACCACCTCCTCGCGCTCCTGCTCACAGGATTGATCAATCATCTCATGCGAGCCGAATTAGATCATTCGATTCCCTGATAGAATCTCTAATGAAAACCCGAGCCACTGGTCCTTATACTTCCTCATGGCCTTCTGCATTCAACCGTGAACTCCCCGACTTAATTTTGGGTTTCGGGGTTTCGCAATCCTCGATGTCAAGATTTCCTGTCCTCTCGAACTCTCGATCACCGATTTGTCGATGCGCTCCCTTCCGGCCTTAGCCCCTCCTGGCTATGCTCTGGTCCATGCAACCTCCTCTTATATGATCGCAGTCATACTCCTTGTCAGGATTTGGGGTTTCACAACCCTTGATGTCACGAACCTCTATCCTCGCGATCTCCCGATCTCTGATGATCCAATTCCCCATTTTTGGCCCTTAGCCCCTTCTGGCTAGACTCTTGGCCCACGTGACCACTATCCTCGTGACCACAGCCCTATTCCTTTCGGGGTTTCAGACTTTCAAGTGCCAAAACACACTTGTCCTCAGGATCCGCGATCTGTCGAATCCCGATATGCTCCAACTTCCGCTAGTCCCCTGGGCTAGACTTTTGGGTCCATACGACCTCCCTTTACATGACCGCAGTCCTATCACCTTTCGGGACTTCGGGGTTTCAAATGCTGAAATGTATTTTCCCACAGGACTGTCGATCCCTCGAATCCCGATTCTCCGATATGATGACAGCTGGCCTCACGATGGAGCTTTCCTCCTTCTCGGGGTTCGGACTTTGTGATTCCGAATTGCAAGGACTTCTTGTCCACGGGATTCTCGATTTCTCGATTCCCGTAATGTCGATGGACGACCTTCCTTTCGGGAAATCTCCCAAGTGCTCTGATCTCCTCCACGTGTCTCCACAAACGGACAGTCCAGATCGTTCCCGGGACCTTTCCTATAGAAATTCCCAATCTCTTATCCTCGTGACTCCCGATTTCATGAACGTCGATATCCTGATGGCCACGCCTCTCATCGGGATTTTCCCCTCGGCTATTCCCGATGGTTTAAACACCGTGCACCTACCTGTCCAATCCGACGACTGACGGGTATCTATGTGAACATCCAACGGTCCACAATTTCCCCTTCTGTGTGCTTCTCCTAATTCTCTCTGGACGTGAAAACCTTCCAACGGTCCAAATCTCCTTCTCCAACCAATTTGATGGCGGCTGTGCTCCCTCCTGAGCTTGCACACTTACTTCTTGCACTTGGAAAAACTCCAAGTTCCCAAAGGCCTCGACCTTTGCCTTTCTTCTCTGTGAGCTCCTTTGCCCGAGCTCTCGATGTGCGTTCTACTCAACGTTGTTCCTCCTGAGCTTTGCTCCTTTCAAATACTCGAAGGATTCTTCAACTCCTGCGCCTCTGCAGGGTATTCATGCATGCAAAGTGATACCTCTCCTAAGCTTCTCACATGCTCAGACCCCTACAAGATTTATCCTTCTTCCTTCTCCCACAGATGGAGAATGTAATGCCCTCCTGGCTATCCTCTACCTCAAGCAACCTCTTGCTGAGTCTGCAGGGTATTCAACAACCCTGTGAAGATCCCTCAGTGGATTCTTATTCAAATCACAGAAATCAAAAGAGTTCTCTTCTCCTGTGCCTGTTTTCACACTAACTCAAATGCACACCTAGCAGAGTGTCTCTCCCTTTCACTCGCTCAATGCCCACCTAGAAAATCTCTTAGAATCCTCAGTGATTCTGGTTCTTCCTGAACTTCTCAACAAAAGTCTTCCGTTGTACACTCCTTGCACCTGCTCAATGCCCACCTGGCAGAGCTTCTGTCTGTAACTGTGTTCTTCCCTACATAGCCTTGCCTCCAAGGTGTTCAGAAACCTTGAGGTCTTCACTGAGTTGTTGATTCCAGTTCCTGTGCCACAACACGTCTTCGTTTGAACCCACAGAATTCAGAAGTGCAACCTCTATGCACGGCTATCAGAACCCGCAGTGTTCTATCACACCCTCCTAGTGTGAAGCCTCAAAGACTTCTCAAGACTGAAATCAAGAACTCCTGCAAATGCCTAACATACATCTACAACATAATAGAACACTCACAGACATTCATTCAACACAGAAATACATGCAGGAAAAACTGCTTTTGTTTGTATTAAAATGGAAAATGTCTGTTTGTACAAGGTGTTCCTGAGCACGGCCTGTAACAAGGTCTCGACTCTTCTCTCTTCTTCTCTCTACATGCATATTCTATCCACCTCACTTCACTTCTCACACCCCTACAAAATGAGATACAAAATCTCTTTTACCTTAGGGGGCTCTTCGAGCTCTTCCCTCCAACCTACCTACCCTATTCAATTACATTGAATGGGTTGTCTAGTCTTCTATCGAATCTAGATCTCAGCCTTACAAACATTAAAGGTTGATCTTATCTACAGCCTGCGCAAAGGCACGACTCTATGGCTCAATAGCCTAGACATTAAATTACATTCAATTCAGATTTCAAATGAGGCTGTGCCTCTCTCTTCAACGCGTGATTTGAATTTGCTGACGTGGCTGGCTGGCTGGCTGGTTGACGTGGAGAGATTCTCCTACATCATACTCCTTAGTTGAAAAATTCATGAGCTCCTTCTCATGAGATTCCCATCTCAGTTGTTGAAATCCTCCTGGATCCCAAATCGTCCTCTGGAGCTGTTCATTTGCTCCATCCTGCTGTTGCTGCTGCTTCTGCGCTACTGCTGCTTCCTTCCTTCTGATCAACCTCTCCTCACTGGCAGTCTCTGCTGACCTCAACATCAACCTTCTGATGTCTTCTATCACCTCGTCCAGCTGCTCCAGTGGCTGGCTCTGTTCGTGCAGTCCCCTCAGCTGCAAAATTTTTTGGTACATGGGCAGATCACTGAAATCTCCCATGCCTTCTTCTTTATCTACTTCCAACCTCACCTATTGGATGTGCACACTCTGCACTTTCACCCTCTCTTCCATGGCTTCAATTTGTTCCCACAGATCAACAAAACAAATGTTGTTTTCCCCTTCTTCTTCTGCTGCAAACTCCCATGTTGCAGTCCTTTCAGTCTCCTGGCTGAAAATACTGAGCCATTCCTCAGAATGCTCATTATTCTCTTCTGTTTCTTCTATTGTTAGCCTCAGTGCTACAGCTCCTTCAACTTCCTGGCTGAATGTATTGAGACATTCCTCAGAATGCTCATTTTCCTCTTCGTCTTCTTCTTCTTGGGTAGTCTCAAACACCTGCTCCAATTCCTCTTCCCTAATAGTCTCAGCTAACTGTTCTTTTGTTGTTGTTGCACCTACAACACAGACTTCTACCTCCTCCTGGGCAAGTGGTAGGAATACTTTGATTCCCCCAATCATCAGAAGATCTCTCATATCTTCCTCCTTTGTCAGTTGCATATGCTGATCTAAATCCATTTCTGAGGTAACCTACTCTGTCAGCTCCTCAGGCTGATCAAAACTCACCTGCTCATCCCTGCCCACCTGGCAATATGGGATGTCTCTACTACCCTCCTGGTAGTCCATGGAATCAACTAATTCCATCTCTGTTTCCTTGCCCACCTGGAAAACTGGAAACCTTTTGTTGCCCTCCTAGCAGTCTGTGAGATCCCGCAGTGACCTCATTTCATTGCCCACCTGGCAATGTGAAATTCCTTGGTTGTCCTCCTGACAGTCCGTGAGATCCCGCAACGATCTCAGCTCTTTTCCCACCTGGTAATATGGAATTTCCTCTCTGCCCTCCTGGAAGTTCTTGAGATCTCCATCTGATCCGATTTCATTCTCTGCATTATTGAGACCTCTCCCAATCTCTGGTTCACACATCTGAACCATTTCTTCAGGTTCGTTGAGGTTTTCAGTATACCTCAACCATCCTCTTAACAGCCTACGTTGTCTTCTAGCTATCAACTCCTTGACTGGCCATTTTTCTTTTCCCTTCCTCATGGGCCATTCATATACCCATATCAGCTTTGCCTTCTGATGCATCCGTAGTTCAAGATTTTCTATGTCTTCCCTTATTTCAACGAGCTCTTTATCCATTTCTGCAAGCTTTTCTACTTTGCTCTTCCTCCCAGCATGCCTATGGTCTTTAGTAGCCATGGCACTGTCCCTGTCTGCTCTCCTAGCAAACTTGCCACTGTCACTCCACACTAAGAGTGTTTCCAGCTTCATCTTACAGTCCTGCTGACTGTCTTCTTGATTGCTGCCTACCCACAAACAATCGCCACGGAGTCTCCAACACTCTATCTTCCTTTACCTTCTCGCTTCACCTGAAATATACAAGTGAAGTCACTTCTCTGATACCAACTGATGTGTGTATCAGAGTGCTTTCCTCCTCTTATGCCTCCCTTGTCTGAAATATATAGACAAGAATCAGGCTCTGATACCAACTGATGCAGTCAATACGCGCAGAGGACCACCTCCTCGCGCTCCTACTCATAGGATCGATCAATCATCTCATGCGAGCCGAATTAGCTCATTCGATTCCCTGCTGGAATCTCTGATGAAAACCTGATCCACAGGTCCTTATACTTCCTCACGACCTTCTGCATTCAACCGTGAACTCCCCAACTTAATTTCAGCTTTTGGGGTTTTGCAATCCTCGATGTCAAGAGTTCTTGTCCTCTCGAACTCCCGATCACTAATTTGTTGATGCACTCCCTTCCGGCCTTAGCCCCTCCTGGCTATGCTCTGGTCCATGCGACCTCCTCTTATATGATCGTAGTCATACTCCTTGTCGGGATTTGGGGTTTCGCAACCCTTGATGTCACGAACCTCTATCCTCGCGATCTCCCGATCTCTGATGATCCAATTCCCCATTTTTGGCCCTTAGCCCCTTCTGGCTAGACTCTTGGCCCACATGACCACTATCCCCGTGACCACAACCCTATTCCTTTTGGGGTTTCGGACTTTCAAGTGCAAAAACACACTTGTCCTCAAGATCCGTGATTCGTCGAATCCCGATATGCTCCAACTTTCGCTAGTCCCCTGGGCTAGACTTTTGGGTCCATACGACCTCCCTTTACATGACCGCAGTCCTATCACCTTTCGGGACTTCGGGGTTTCAAATGCTGAAATGTATTTGACCACAGGACTGTCGATCCCTTGAATCCCGATTCTCCGATACAATGACAATTGGCCTCACGATGGAGCTTTCCTCCCTGTCGGGGTTCAGACTTCGCGATTCCGAATTGCAAGGACTTCTTGTCCACAGGATTCACGATTTCCCGATTCCTGTAATGCCGATGGACGACCTTCCTTTTGGGAAATCTCCCAAGTTCTCTGATCTCCTCCACGTGTCTCCACAAACGGATGGTCCAGATCGTTCGCGGGACCTTTCCTATATAAATTCCCGATCTCGTGTCCTCGTGACTCCCGATTTCACGAACATCGATATCTCGATGGCCATGCCTCTCATCAGGATTTTCCCCTCGGCTATTCCCGATGGTTTAAACACCGTGCACCTTCCTGCCCGATCCGACGGATGATGGGTATCTATGTGAAAATCCGACGGTCCACAATTTCCCCTTCTATGCGCTTCTCCTGATGCTCTCTGGATGTGAAAAACTTTCAACGGTCCATATCTCCTTCTCCAGTCGATCTGACGGCAGTTGTGCTCCCTCCTGAGCTTGCACACTTACTTCCTACACTTGGAAAAACTCCAAGTTCCCAAAGGCCTCGACCTTTGCCTTTCTTCTCTATGAGCTCCTTTGCCTGAGTTCTCTCCATGCGTTCTCCTCGACACTATTCCTCCTGAGCTTTGCTCCTTTCAAATCCTTGAAGGATTCTTCAACTCCTACGCCTCTGTAGGGTATTCATGCATGCAAAGTGCTACCTCTTCTGAGCTTCTCACACGCTCAGACCCCTACGATATTTTATCCTTCTTCCTTCTCCCACAGATGGAGAATGTAATTCCCTCCTGGCTATCCTCTGCCTCAAGAAACCTCTTGTTGAGTCTGCAGGGTGTTCATCAATCCTGTGAATATCCCTCAGTGGATTCTTCTTCAAATCACAGAACTCAAAAGAGTTCTCTTCTCCTGTGCCTGTCTGCACACTGACTCAAATGCCCACCTGGCAGAGTGTCTCTCCCTTTCACTCGCTCAATGCCCACCTGGCAGAGCTCTCATAATCCTCAGTGATTCTAGTTCTTCCTGAACTTCTCAACAGAAGTCTTCCGTTGTACACTCCTTTCACCTGCTCAATGCCCACCTGGTAGAGCTTCACAGAACTCCTCAGAGCTTCGGTCTGCAACTGTGTTCTTCCCTACATAGCCTTGCCTCCAAGGTGTTCAACAACCTTGAGGTCTTCACCGAGTTGTTGATTCCAGTTCCTGTTCCGCAACACGTCTTCGTCTTAACCCATAGAATTCAGAAGTGAAACCTTTGTGCATAGCTATCAAAACCCGCAGTGTTCTGTCACACCCTCCTAGTGTGAAGCCTCAAAGACTTCTCAATCCTGAAATCAAGAACTCCTGCAAATGCCTAACATACATCTACAACATAATATAACACTCACAGACATTCATTCAACACATAAATACATGTAGGAAAAACTGCTTTTGTTTGTATTAAAATGGAAAATGCCTGTTTGTAAAGGTGTTCATGAGCATAGCCTGTAACAAGGTCTCAACTCTTCTCTCTTCTTCTCTCTACACGCAGATTCTATCCACCTCACTTCACTTGTCACACCCCTACAAAATGAGATACAAAATCTATTTTACCCGAGGGGGCTCTTCGAGCTCTTCCCTCCAACCTACCTACCCTATTCAATTACATTGAATGGGTTGTCTAGTCCGCTATAGGATCTAGATCTCAGCCTTACAAACATTAAAGGTCGATCTTATCTACAGCCTGTGAAAAGGCATGGCTCTATGGCTCAACAGCCTATACATTAAATTAAATTAAATTCAGATTTCAAATGAGGCAGCGCCTCTCTCTTCAACATGCGATTTGAATTCACTGACGTGGAGAGATGCTCCTGCATCACAAAGAAAGCCAAGGCATAAAAATATTTGAAAAGGTTGATTCTGTAGCTCATTATAATTATCAATATTCTACTAGGGGCCCTTTAAATTTTGTAAAAATATAGGGGGAGTTGTTGGGGCCCAACACAAACATGCACTATAACCTGTAACATATGCTTCAACCATCAACACCATACCAAGTACCAGTATTGTACCATACCATGTATCAACCATGTACATCAACAATTTACATCAACACACGTACCATACCATGTACCAACAATGTATCTCAACCATATATCATATCACTCAATCATGCCATACACCATATACCATAGAATATACCAAGCAATTACTATCAATGGTATACCTCAACCAAGTACCAACATCACCAAGAGATGTATCTCATACATGTGATGCCATATACCAAGTGGAATCCTCAAAAATGTATCAATATCATTAACAACCATACACCATGTGCCAATGCTTCAAGAGTATACCAAGAATAATCCTTAAGCATATAGCATCATAACCATGTAGCCAAAATAGATATCGATATACCAATACAACCAATATGTACTACTAACCAATGTACCATACCAATATCACCAAGATGTACCATGCATAAACAAGACATGCTTCTCAAGCATGTACCATACAATCACCAAGAATAGGATATAATCGCATAAGAATACCTATAACATGTAGCTAACCTATTGTACTATAATATTGACCTGTAACACTATCATAGCCTTCAAAAACTTGGTACCAAAATCTGTACCAGATTTTTCTTAGCCTCACAGGATTAAGACTCCCTGTCACATGGGGCCTCGCGTGACATGCCCTAGGAAACTCATGGAGGTGCCTCACAGAACACCCTCAAGATGATCCACAGGGGCCTGGTCAATTAGGGTTACAAAACAACCCTAGAACTATGCAACTCTAAAAATTTCTCTCTTTTCTCCCACTTTCTCCACTATCTCATACTTAATGTCAAATTCACCAATAGACCAAAATATTAAACCATAACATTCTCACAAGATAGATATTCAATGTAAGTGTGTGTGTAATTATGCGAGACTCCTTGAGGTGTATTTATACTTTTTTTGGGTAACCTCTTTCCTTATTCTTAGGGAATATTGACTTTCTTGTTACAACCACTTTTCCCATTCATTACTTGACTTGTAACTCTTAGGGGATTCTTGACCATTCTTCGGGGCTTCCAATTTCACAAGGCCATATCTCCCTAACCGTGAGGAACCACATGGTGTATCACCTATCACCGGAAATGGTGTGACAATGAATATTTATCTATGAGTGTCTTACCTACATTTGCATTTTCCTTCATGTCCATATTCCTCAACCAACTTCAGGTCCCATAACCATACCTCTCGGGATTTATGTAGACTTCATAAAATGAACCCATCACATATGTTGACATCAACCACTCCATCAATATCAACCATGTCTCTATGAATTATGAACTTCTCCAAGGGTTGATATCAATGGAAATCAACTATCCAAACTAACTATCAAATAATCTCCCCATTTGGCATTGATGACAACACCAAAATTGATGGAAACACAGATGTCAACACTCATACTCCAATACTCATGCTCCCCCTATGACCATTGTTCCTCATCAATGTTTCTCACTCCCCCACCTTTGACTTTAATGGGAAAGGGTGTCTCTCCTTAGGATTTGTCCCCCAGTCTTCATGCATCTATTCTTTCTCTCTGTTTCCATGCCTTTTTTTTTTCTCATGTTCCTCTTCTCTTGTGACTTCATATGAAAGTGTACCTTCTCTAAATAATCCTTCTTTGAATTCATGCACTTGACTCTTACTCTTTTGATCTTTCTCTTTCTCTTCCTTTGACATCATGGGAAAAAGTCTAACTCTTTTTTTTTTCTCTCTCTCTCCCCCTATATGCAAGTCTTTTTTTTTCTCTTCATGGCGCTTCCTCGTGTAAAACTAGGATGTATATGAGAAGCATTCAAAAATATTCTTTACTTATATTCTTCAAGTATTTTTCATCTCTCCCCCTGTCTACATGCTACTGATCATTTTTTTTGAATCTCTTGATGATTTCTCTTTCCTTGACTTCTCTACAAGATGTTGTGTAGATCAATGTAAGGTTACATGTAAATGTTTCCTTTCCTCTTTTCCAGTTCTTGTTAATTTTCCATTGGTTCTTCCTCTTGTAATTATTTTACATATATAAATAGAATTCATTAATCGATTTCTTCATTCACTTGCCATGTTCTCTTGACCATGTTGTTCAATGATTTTCTTCTAATGATTTAGCTTCTTCTAACTATTTCTCTTTCCATGTTTTGTTGTGCCTTTTATTGCTTTCCTTTATATGACCAACTGATTCCAACTAATTCCACTAATTCCAATTGTAAATATTCTATGTCATATATCTGTCTAGTCCTGCCAATGATATCATAAATCCATATTTGTCCATATGTCATAAGTTTTCTATAACTATGTTACTCAATCATCCACAATGTTAACCCATCTATCATTGTACAATGATGAAGGCTTAACGTATGCAATTGATCAGATATTTATGTTTCTTCAAACTGAATCAAATGTGTCCAATGATCTTCTCTGTCTGCAAATCAAACTCTGGATGTCTAGAAAAACCTGTACTGAAGATGTATCTACCTGAATACATACTTAGAATACAATCATAAACTTCACCCTGTGTAACTAGAAAATAATACATGTGTGGGAACAATGCTTCTCAACTAATCAATCTGTCGTTATGTACTTTCGTTATCTGACTGCTCTAAATCTATCTCTACAAATACCTCAACATGATCAAAGGATGGTTCTTTGATATGTAGTATTTGTTGCACTAACTCCCCTTGTTCAATATTCATATTCACTGGGATTCCCCAAGTTGGGTGGCTCAAAAAATTACCTGCTATGATGCAGAGTAATCTTCCTCTTCATTTGTGGATTCATAATTTTCTTGAATTCTAACTTTTTTTTTTATCTTCTCTCTAAATTTTGACATCTTCCTTGTCATCATCTTCATGGTTTCTAACATCTTCCTCTGGTCTTGTAAGTTCATATTGATCTTGTGCTACTGCAATTTATGCGAGTACAATATCTGGAAGAGCTTCATTCTCTTCTCTTCATTCACCTATTCTTCTAGTTCCTTCTTTCCTTTCCAAACCTTTATGTATCTGACATCAGTGACTTCCATAATGAAGGGACATATCATGCTTCTACAATTTTGAGCTATGTGTCCATAGTTGTGGAATTTGTAACATTCTATATTGTGTGGAGTCATATATGCATTTCTTGCTTGAACATTTATTTCATACATTTTTCAATTCACAGCTTTATGCCCAAAGTTAGTACATTTAAAACAATGACCATAAAACAAATTTACACACCTGGGAGTGAATCATGTTCTTTGTTATGTAGTCCTTACGAATCCTTCCTTGGCTCATCATGATATTATCTTTTGTTGATCCCTTCATCGTGATTGGAGATTATTTTTTTCCTGAATGTAGAAGGGCTTCTATATTCATTCATTTCTAATTCTTTTCGACTATGATTCCTTCCTTTGATAACTTCTTCATAAATCCTTCGTTTTGTTGCTTTTGTCATGGAGCTTGAACCTTCCTCAAAATGAAGATTCTTGTATCCTAGTCCATATTTTTCATTATATGGCCTTTGACTGTTGAGAATGTTTTCTAATACTTGAGAACTTTTCAAGTTCTTGATGAGCTTATTGAGTTCAACTCTCAATGTTATGATTTCCTTTTCAACATTCTCACACTCTTTTTCTTTCTTTATAAACTGGATCTACATTACTTCTTCCTTTCTCTTTCCTTCTTCAAGTTGGGTTTTCATGGAGATGTTTTCTTCTTTGAATGATTTTTTTTTCTTCCTTTCTTTCTTCATCTCAGTTAAAGCACTAATTAATTCTACCTCAAGATCTACTTCACCTTCTTCTTCACTTTCAAGAGTTCTTTTATTAATTTTCGTGGCCATAAAGAGTACTTTCTCTGAGTCATTATCGTTTTCATCTTCTTCATCATATCAAGAACTATCTTCCTTTGAGTAGATATTTTTCTTGAAGACTTTCCTTTTATCTCCTTTCATGTTTCCATTTTGATATTTCTTTTCTTTCTTGTTATCTTCTTCTTCATCACTATATGACTTCTTAACATAAGGACACTTATTTGCAAAATGACCAATTTTACCATAATTAAAACATTTGAAGGAACTCATACATTTTTACTTGTTGGTTCATTTCTTCAACTTCCTTACAAAGTTGGTTATTTCTTCATCCTCGTCTAAATCATCGCTACAACTGCAATTTGGCTTTGACTCAGACCTTTTCTTCTTCTTTGTTTTCTTGGATGCTTTGAAGGATGCTTATTTCTTGGATGGATTTTCTTGTCCTGTTCTCATTTCATAAGATGTAAATATTCCATGTAACTCATCCATATTTATCGTACACATATCGACTCTTTATTCTAGTCCAAAAATCTTAGTATCAAATATCATTGGAAGAGATCTTAGTACCTTTTGAACAATCATAGATTCATCAACTTCTTCTTCCAATCCTTTAATTGGATTCATTATTTCATCAACTCATAAAAAGGAAGTTGCAATGTCTTCATCTTCCTTCATTTTCAACTGTTCAAATTTACCTCTATAAGTCTAAAGCTTGGCTAACTTGACTTCTGCATCTCCCTCATAAACATTCTGAAGATTGTCCCAAATTTCCTTTGCAGAATCACAATGCATAAATTTGACATATACTGAATAAACCGGACCATTCAGGATAGAATTTTTATCCCTTGAATTGTTTTGAGTGAGTTTATTTCCATCATTATCTATTGGAGGAGTGGCAAGTTGTTTGTACCCATCTACTATTGATTTCCAAACATCAAATCCATGTCCTTGTACATATGTTTTCATCCTTCTTCTCTAGAATGCATATTTCTATCCATCAAACGATGGTATTCCATTCTTATACATATTGTTTCTCTCCATTATATTCCTTCAAGTGGTTAAATTGTTTTGTTGAAGAAACTGGCTCTGATACCAATTGTTGTAATACTGAGAGGGAGGGGGGTGAATTAGTATGAACACTTTTACCACTGTTAACAACAATATATATATATATATATATATATATATATATATATATAAACTTTATCAACAATATATCATCAATATATCATTAGTATATCATGAGCATATAAACATAAGAAGAATTACATCAACACTATAACATCAAGTACATAATACACTAGAATTTACGTGGAAAACCAAACAGGGGAAAACCACAGACTGATTTCTTATATATATCCAGAATAAATTCATAGGAAGCACCAACTTCCCAATTCTCCAGCACCAACTGGAAGGAGGCACCAACTCCCTGATTTACAGGCACCAACCTGAAGGAAGCTACAACTCCCTGAATTCTCTGACTCCAACCAGAAGGAGGCTACAACCCCCTGATTCTCAGGATCCAACCTGAAGGAATATAAAACTCCCTAAGTTCTCTGACACCAACTAGAATGAGGATACACCCCCCTTTTCCTTTCCCCGTCATGTTTCCCTAAAATAAAAATGTATACCAATTGTCATTACCACAATCATTGTCACTGTCACTACCACTATCACTGCCACTATCACTACCACTGTCACATCAACTTTTAACCTGTCAATATGTCACTGTATCCAACCTATCACTGTCAACCTATTACTTTCAACTTGTCACTATATCCAACCTCTCATTGTCAACCTATCACATCAACCTATCCAACATATCGCTGCCACCGATATGCAACGATATCCTCTCACATGGATCATATACGAAGTACACCTCTCAACTAGATGTACAACATCACCATAACATGCCTCTACCAAGAATGTACCAAACCATCAACCTATGCCATACCAAGAATCAACTATGTACCACAACCTGTACAATCGCAAGTGCATCAACCATGCACCATAACATGTACCATATGCCTCAACCATCAACCATGTACATCAACACCATACAAATTACCAATCTTGTACCATACCATGTATGAACCATGTACATAAAAATGTACATCAACGCATGTACCATACCATGTACCAACAATGTATCTCAACCATATACTATATCAATCAATCATGGCATACACCATATACCATAGGATATACCAAGCAATTACTATTGATGGTGTACCTCAACTAAGTACCAACATCACCAAGATATGTATCTCATACATATGTTGTCATTTACCAAGTGTAATCCTAAAAAATGTATCAATATCAATGACAACCATACACCATGTACAAATTCTTCAAGAGTATACCAAGAATAATCCTCAAGCATATAGCATCATCTCCATGTAGCCAAACCAGATACCAATATACCAATATAGCCAAAATGTACTACTAATCAATGTACCATACCAATATCACCAATATGTACCATGCATCAACAATACATGCTTCTCAAGCATGTACCATACCATCACCAAGCATAAGATACAATCACATAAGAATACATGTAACCTGTAGCTGACCTGTTGTACTGTAATACTGACCTGTAACATTGTCACATCCTTTAGCATCCTGGTACCAACCTCCATACCATATTTATCTTAGCCTTGTGGGACTAAGACTCTATGTCACATGGGACCTCTCATTACATGCCCTAGGAAACCCACAGGGGTACCTCGCAAGACACCCTCAAGATGACCTGCAAGGGCCTACTCAATTAGGGTTACAGAAGAACCCTAACACTCTGCAACTCTGAAACTTTTACTCTTTCCTCGCACTTTCTTTGTTTCCTCAGACTTCACATCAGATTCACTAATAGACCAAAATATTAGACCATAACATTCTCACAAGATATATATTCAATGTAAGTGTGTGTGTACTTATGAGAGACTCCTTGAGTTGTATTTATGCTTTTTCTAGGTAACCTCTTTCCTTATTCTTAGGGCTTCTTGACTTTCTTGTTGCAACCACTTTACCCATTCATTAATTTATTTGTAACTTCTTAGGGTCTTCTTTACCATTATTTTTGGCTTCTAATTTCACAAGCCCATATATCCCTAACTATGAGGAACCACGTGGCGTACCACCTATCACCGAAAATGACACAACAAGGACTATCCATATATGAGTGTCTTACCTACATTTGTATTATTTTTCATGTCCATATTCCTCAACCAACTTTGGGTCCCATAACCATACCTCTGTGGCTTTATGTAGACTTCATCAAATGCACCCATCACATCTGCTGACATCAACCACTCCATCAATGACAACTAACTCACCATCAATATCAACCACATCTCTAGGGCTTCCATACTTCTCCAAGGGTTGAAATCAATCTCCAAGGGTTGGCATCAATGACAACCAACTGTCCAAACCAACTATCCAACATATTTATCATCACCTCGCCTTGTGAAGTTCATAGGAAATTCGCTACTCCTCGATCCATGATCCTATGCACTCAAAATCCAATCCCATGGCTCGCTCCTCTTTTTAGCAGCATTCAAGACCAGACATTCATTCCACATAAATGGATGGTCAAATCTGGCTTCATTCATGATATTCATTAATGTCAAATCATTGTCAATCCTATCACTATTGACAGTGGATATTCTCCATGCTTCTAATCCCATCAATTGTTTACCCAACAATCAATAATAATTCGCAACCAACATGACATATATTACAACGTTGTACAAACATAATAACATTTTTTTAACTTGAGTGACATTATATATATTGGTTGGTTCATCATCATAGATGGAAATGAATATAACTCATTCAACGGTTAGATTTAATACTTGAGGTTTTTTTTGTTTCGACAGTGGCTCTATATTTTAACACAAAGAACCTTGAAATTGTTCATCCATGCATTCAAAGTTCAACACACAAAATATATCTAAACTCTCCTTCACTATTAAAATCTAAGAATCGATTGCATGCCCTATTACATATTGTGTATGCCCTTGGCGTCTCTACAGTCCAAATTCACATTTTAATGGATGCCCTTTTGGCCAGATCTACATTACGACTGGCCTCCCCATTACCATGCTCGTAGGCTTACGTATAAAGAATAATAGGAACATCGTGGGTCATTTTAGATCCACAATCCTCTCCCCATACTTCTAACTAATTTCCTAAAAACAACAATTTCACATTAATAACAACAAACATTATCATTTTTGTAGATTTTAACCTTGTACAATTATTTACTACAAACATATTTTCAATGAAAGAAAATAAAAGAAAAGATACAATGGAAAATACACATATTACACGAAGATTTTTCCAAAGGAAACCCAAAGCAGGAAAACCAACATATTCTATATTCATTCATAACATACATTTTTTACAATACAATATACATATAGGAGTGAGCGGCATCCAAAACCCTAATCCAATGACTCGGATTAGTCAACAAACATAATGATTTAACCAGAAATAGAAAACCATCGTCGAAAAACCATGTGCCGAAAAACCTCCCATAAATGGACACAAAAACTGAGGACCACCCAAAAATGGACATGAAAACCGAGGGAAAAAAATTCGGGAGTACTGCCTCCAAACCCCTGCGCAATGTAAATTCTTTCCATGCAAAGAATATAACACAAACCCAACAATTTTACCCAAATTTCGAGGAAATCATGTCATCCTTGGCCATGCTATGTCTTCTAGAATTTTCTAGATTTCAACTGTGTTTAAGGGGGGGTTATGCTCCTGCATCAATTTTTAGTGCATTCCCCCCCAAAAAAATGGTTTCATAGTTACCTTCAGTATTGGAAGCCCTAATTTGCTCACTATTTTTTTTCTTTCTCTTTCTATATTTCACACGGAGAATTTTTTTAATATTTTTTTTTATAAGGTTTGTTTATTTATATATGGGTGTTTTCTATCCGTTGCAATGAAATCATTCATTGCATTGGATCCCAAACCATCCTTTCACTATCAGTTTTTTTTTTAAACATCTCTGTGGTTATCAATGTGTTTTGTACATAGTAAGAGAACCGATGCATATTTGTATGTCAACACCACTTAATTTAAATTAGAAATAATATTAAAAAATCCTTTTAATGACATACGTTGCACTTTTTACCTAGATAAGCACTGGGGCAAATTTTTTACAAAGTGCACCATTGAGTTTAAAATGGAAAAATTATTATTTTTATATGGAAACCGCCATGTCTTGAATTTGTTCATGAGTCAACGGTGTGTAATAAACAATACTTAGGAAGTCATGATTTTCTTAATTCATAAGGTACTGATTGAATACAAAAATTTGTAAAATGTTTTCAATTTCGAAATGACACCATTATGTTGTACCAGTGCATATATATATGGTTGATGAACTAATGTGTATAAATATGGTGACACCTTGTTATCAGACTAATCGGTAGGTGCGGACACTAACAGATCTCCCTAGATCCACCTGGATCTAGAACAAAACAGGACAGGACACGACTCTTTCCCTAAGTTGTAATCATTGAATCTTCTAATTGGGAGGAATAAGTGACATACCTTTATATCACTTTCCTTAGGTCTTTGTTTCTCCCGCTTCACTCCGGTGCTCTCGTGAGGTCAAGTCCAAGACAACACAAACCAACCAAAGTGAAGATAGAAAAATGTATTCAACATCAACTTATGCATATGATCAAGGAATTACACAATAAAGTAAGAATGAATTTATGGGAAAGGGACATGTCGTTGTATCATATTAATTGAAAGTAGAAGATACAACTTGATTGCCTTGATGTCACAAGCTTCCTTTCAGTGACCCTTGGTTCCAACACACACACTTTCTCTGTACTAGCATGAAGAAGATCCAATTCCTCTTGATAGACCAACTAGGGTCTTCAAGCCTCTGTCCAAGCAGGGTTCTTCACACAATTATTTTCACCAATGCTTCATTCAATCTTGCTTGGACAGAGGCCGGAATCTGTCCAAGCAAGATTCTTGTCAATGAGGCCGGAATCTGTGACAACTGAAATACTTTGTAAATTGCGTGTGTGTGTCAGAAACCAGGAGTGCACCTAATCGGAAACCTGCAAACAACCAAGCATCTGTAGAATATAAAACCAGTCCTGAGGTAGGCATTCCCATACTTAGATCACAAATGGATGACATCATGAACATAGGTCATGGCCACCAATAATACACCGTGGATCCATGCCTTCAAATATACTGCATAGCCACCATGAATACAATGTGGATCTATGCGAGAAGACTCAAATTAAGATGACATAGCCACGTGACATACAAAGTGGATCTATGTGTCAGCAAATCATACATATTCCATCGTAGCCCAGATAAAAAAGATGAGACCTGGGGTCTTCAATCCTGTCACCTGAAAGTACAAATCTAGCCATGTGATTACATGTGCTGAAGTCGAACATGGTAGAAACCACTTGATTATCGGTCATTGATGAAACCGTTAACAAGTGCGAGGGAAATCACCATTAATGTCAATGACTCCCAAGGTACACTGGTACAATCCAATGAATGTGAATAAATGAGCCGAGGTTTAACATTCAATGAAATCTCCCGATCAGGGGTCAATGATGAAAACCCACTGTCGAAAGTGAGAGAACCTGCCATTGAGGCATGCAAGTTCCAAGGTACCAAATAATTTCTAAGCCCTGTTTCCGGATAATGAGTTGGATACAATGGAACAAGACTTGTCACAGGAGGGACTTGATGTATCCCCCATCAATGACACAAAATAAGTAATAGATTTTGAAGGTGAAACAGAGTATTAATATAGATGAAAAAAGACACAAGGAAGGCTAACTTGTTAAGAATGGACAACTGCAGATGGCCAACTCAATAGAGGCTTTGGATGAACTTCTCTTGAACATATGAACGACATGACCAGGGATTTGGTAGCACTGACTCAGAGATGACTCAGGATATGACCTTGTAGCAAGTCGAATGAGAGACAAATGGATTTCCCAAACCAGCTTCAAATAATGAATAGAGGGTGTCATGTTCAAGAGTGACACTTACTGCCAAAAAATATGAATACGAAAACTCATCCCTTTCCCAAATTTCCCCCCACCATTTCTGGCGAGTACCTCTTTATTTTTACGCAATCTTGAGGAGGATAACATATGCTTGTTGATGTAAGCTCATCCTTTGGACAAGTCCCTTGGAGTATGTTTAATGAACCCTAGGAAGGAGTGGTTCAGTCCCATGACAGGTCTTTCGATGTTTGTTTAATGAGTCCAAAGATAGAAAACTCGAAGGTTTTTCATGATTATAGAGTCTGGAAAAACACTTAAAAGAGAACTCTCTTAGTTCCTTTTTTGTAAAGTAGTCTGATGAGACCGAAAAAGAGATAAATTATCGCCCAATAGACATTTTCTTCAAATACTTTAACGAGCGTGAAAAGAACAAGATCGCTCAGAAATATTTTCATGTTTAGAGAGTTTGAAAAGAGATTAAAGAGAACTCCAGGGGGTTTCTTTTTCGTATAACCTTTATGAGCCTAAAAAAGTGATAAAAGTGTGCTTGATTACGTTCTCATTTATTTTTTAGCGTGAGAACGAACAAAGACTAAGCTCAAGGTTTTGTCTAAAAACCATAAAAAATAGTTATGCATGCGATGAAAAAGAGAAAACATCTGTACTCTTTCATGTGGACTTTAAATTCATTGCATCTGCAAAAAGTCACATTCATAGGGCCATTAGGTATTAGGTTTGATGGACAAAACAATATAAAAATCAACAAAAATGGTAAAAAGTAAATAAATGTCGGTAAAAGGGCTTTTAACATATTCATTGTGATTTTGCTAAGAACTTTTCCCAAAACCCCTCTTTTTACCTCAAATTTCATTGTTCGATCGTGGGAGGCACAGGTGACCATTTGGTGAACCGTCTCCGTCAACGAGGTAGGCTCTTGATCTCCTATCTTTTCCATGGTTTAATTTTTGTTTTCATTGGCAATTTTCAAGGTTTTGAGTTTGTTTTAGGGCCAAAACTTACACCCAGGTGTTATCGCAAGCTAGTCATACAGGACCTGCGAGAATGCATGATTCTCACAGGTGGCCTCAAAGGAACTTGCAAGAACCTCTCACTATGCTAAAGGGGCACCTGCAAGGGCTGAAAAATTAATTTTCACTTTGATTTTTGCTCAATGAAAAATATGCCAAAGTTTGAAAAGAGTTGTTGACCTTTCTCTTATGGTTCTTGTGTAGGCATTTGACTGTCATAATGATGGAGTGACGATAAATAGAGCATGAGGAAGATGATGTTATTGTTGGGAATTACCTGGGTACCATTGCCGCCCTCCGAGACTGTAGGCTCTTGAAATTCTTTCGGATTCCGGGCATGAGGCCCCAAATCACATTGTTGGAGTACCTGGTTCATATGTGGGATGTGGACTAGCAGTTGTTTCACATGGGATTCCACACTTTGACCCTAGATATCGAGGATATATACTTTCTGATATGGTTATCACAGCGTGGGTACCACGCTAGCTTGACTGGTAGCCGAGGTGGCAGACTCCCTATGAGTGAGTATTGTCGCCAGTACTGTGTCCCAGAGGCAGAAAGAAGCAAAGGTAAGGTGGCTATTTGGGGGGTCCAAGACTTGACCCTGAGAACCATCCTGTTCACCATAGCATGCATGGTTGGGATCACAACTCCACACATGTCTCTCTAGAGCTACTTCCAATATGCCATAGAGTGCACAGAGCCACAAGAATTCAACTGGTCGGATGCAGTTCTCCGCGGTATAAAGAGGCAGTTGACTAAATGCAGGAAGGGTGACCTAAAGCAATTTGGGTACGGATCACTTTTGGTGTCCTTATTTCTTGATAGGGTTCCATTACTAATATTACAAGTTGAGTGGGATTTACCGGCCCCATAGGATCTGAGGATGCTGAGGTGGTGCAACCTCATGGCCTAACACGTAGCTGGGCCTATCATCAAATACAATGATTCCTTCTTTGACTGGTTACGGCCATAGATGTTGATAGTTGATGACTATGCCTACACTGGATTGGACTTCGGAGGGGATCTGGATGTATCCCTACCTGAAGACGCTTAGTGGGGTGACCTAGGTAAGAAGTACACATTTTGTTCTTTTAAATGTTTTTTTTATTTTTATTGTATGAAATGTTTTTATGTTTATCCAAGAACTGATCAAATATCTCTTTTGGATGACACAGATGTGGGGCCATATCGACCTCTAGGTACATCTCCTATTCAATGACGAGGAGAGGTGGCTCCAGTGCCATGATGAGATTCTAAAGACTATGAGGTAGTGGAGCAAAACTTAGAGGGGTTGACTTCTAACATTCTGGACATGCCTATCGGAGAGATCCCTCAGCATTATCAGCACCATACGGTGGGCGTGTCAAAGTCTATTGGTCAACATCTTCGTAGGGTTGCCCAGGCAATGGTGTGTTATCATGAGCGTCACCCATGATGCTACTTTGTAGAAGCTATGAGCTTCAGATTTTGAAATGTTTGTCCTTGGACAAAAACTTTTTGTAAAAAACTTTTGATCGTTATATACATATATACAGCTTCTATTGGCTTATCTTGTGTTGTGTGATACATGTGATGTGATTGGTTTATAAATGGCCCAAATGTATGTCTAATACATAGTTAGCTAATGCATCAGTTAATGTATTTAGACATCTAGGAATATGTTGATACTCAATATAATCAAAATAATGTTCCAAGAGGTGAATTCATAAATATACCTGTAATAAAGTAGGACTTCGAATAACATAGACATTACTTAGTTGTAATACTACAAGCTGCGAATCGAGTCATACAACCAAGTGATGGATACCGAGCAAAATAACATCAATCAACAATTCGATAACGACGCTATACTCTGCAATATTGTTGGTCGCACGGCTGAGACACAGACCTCATAGAGTGATGAATTCGTTTGTAGGGGCATAAATCGCCCAAGCAATAGAAGCAAGGTTCTGAGTACTATGGCTAGTGCCATCAGCGAAGCCAATATGGGGTAGTGAAGACTCTGACATATGGAAACCAAACACAATGTAACATAAGGGCAGAGACCAGATAACGAAAAAACATACTACAGTAACACACAAGAAGTATGATACAATAAAATACAATTACGCATGCACAAGTGATCTTAGGCATAGTACTTCTTTAAGTACAACCCATTTATGGGTCCACTCAAAGGGATATTGTCATAATATACTAACTCGTAAGATCATTTCTCCAGAACTCGTCTAACGATGTAAGGACCTCACCACATAGCTTCAAATTTTCCAACTCCTAGCATATCCCAATCTTGTTCATAAAGGAGAACTAGATCACCTTCAGAGAAAATGTGAGGCTTGACATGTTTGACATATTGGGCTTTGACGCATTTCTTTTGGGATTCTATGACTAGGGTGGCGTCACGTCGAGTTTCGTTTAATCACATGAGATACAAAAGACATTCTTCTTTGGCAAAAGTGTTTGGTAGGAGTTTGATGGCTAGTTTTAGGGAGGGTATCTCACATTCAATCGGCAGGATGACTTCTAGACCATAGACTAACCGGAATGGTGTAAACCTGGTAGCAGACTTAACGAATGTTCGGTAATCCCACAATGTTGAAAACAACATCATGTGCCAACTCATTTTGTGAATCCCTATCATCCTTCGAAGCATGGTTATGAGGAATTTTTTAATTGCTTCGACTTGGCCATTGTCTTATGGGTAATAGAGCATTGAGTTTTCATGGCGAAGACCCAACTTTTTAGTGATTTCGGACATCATGAAGTTTCTAAAGTGGTTACCGTGGTTGGTGACGATGGCCTGAGGAACACCAAAATGAGCTATGATGTAATTGAATATGAATAATGTTGCAGTCTTTCCGGTGTTGTCAAATGTCGGCATCACCTCGACCCATTTCATAAAATAGTCTACAGCTACAATAATGTATCCATGCCCCCTGGTCGAGTGAGGGTGACATGTCATGAAATCGATACCCCATTTTGCAAAGGGATCAATGGAGACCACAAGGTGAAGAGGAGAGGGATGTGATCATATTTTATGGTTGTAGGTTTGGCAAGCGTGGCATTTTTGGACGGCAATTATAAAATCATTAAATAAAGAGGGCCAAAAATACTCAGCTCGCAAGATCTTATGGGCAGTGGCATACCCAGACATGTGACCACCACATGCTCCAGAATGGCAGTCATTTAGGGCTTTCTCGGCCTCGTCAAACGTGAGGCAGTGTTGAAAAATTGAGTCAATCCCACGACGATAAAGAGTATCACCAAGGATAATATACTGACGGGCTTGGTATCATATTCGACGACGGTCAGTACTAGACAAATTGGGATGGAAATTCTGGGTTTGGAGATATATGATGATATCTCCGTATCAAAGATCATCGGAACTAATCAGGAAAAGTTATTCATCAGGTAATGAATCGACTACTACCTTTTCCGTCTCAGAGTAGGGAAAGTCGCATATCAACTCAACAAACACTAAGGATTTCTTGGACTTAACGCATTCGAATTCCAAGTCAAACTCCTGGAGTATCACGATCCATTTGGAGTATTTTCCCCCTAGTAGTTGATGTGTGAGAATGTGTTGCATAGGGTTGCAATTAGAAATTACCGTAGTCTTGCGAGAGAGGATATAGTGCCGAAAACGTTGAACTGCTTGGATGACTTCCAAGGCCAGTTTTTCGACATGTAAATACTTGGTTTTGGTAGGCATTAGACTTCGACTCAAGTAATAGATGACATATTCGTCATGAGAATCATCCTCCTAGACGAGAACCATAGCGATGGTGTAATCTGAGGTTGCGAGGTAGAGGAAGTAATCACGACTGTAATCATGGGGGAAGAGGAGCGGAGTACATGTCAGGGACAGTTTCAAAGCTTCGAAGGATTTGCTGGAAATGGTATCCCATATGAACTCAGACCCCTTTTTTAGTAGTCATGTAAATCCAAGAGTTAGCTCGGCATAGTTCGGGATGAAACGACGAAGAAAGTTTGATTTCCCTTGCAAAATTTGTAACTGGCGAAGTGAATAAGGAGGAGGGAGATTGAGAATCACCTTGACCTTCAAAGGATCTACCCTGATCCCATGACGTGAAATAATAAAGCCTAGAAGTCGGTCGGATTCAAGCGTATATGTTAAAACCGACATCGGAGGAAAATGGCTCAGAGGTGTATTGGATGATCGACCTAGAGCATGGAATGAGCGGGTAAGTCATCAATATATGTCTACACGATGTGCTTGATATCATGGAAGGCATAAGACATAGTGCACTGGAAAGTTGTGCCAGCATTTTTTAGACCGAAAGGAAGTTTCTGATAGGCAAAAGTGCCTCAAGGAAAAATAAAAGCGATTTTGTGTTGGTCCTTGGGAACGATATTGATTTGATTGTATTCGGAGAAACCATCCATCAAGGAGAAGATTTCACTTCCGGCACAATCGTTGACACTCTGGTCGACGAAGGGCATAGGAAAGTTGTCTTTAGGACATGCTTTGTTAATATCCCTATAATCAACACACACACAGATTGTGCCTTGTTTCTTGTCGATTGGGACAAGATTGGAAAACCAATCAGTGAGAGCCACCAGGTAAATAAAGCCAGCTTTGAGAAGTTTCTCGACTTCAAGATTGATAGCGGCTGCTTTACGTGGGTGGACCAGATGAAGGTGTTGTCAGACGGGTTTAGCATCTGGGTATGTCTTGATCTCATGTATCATAATGTCGTGGTCAATACCTAGAATTACTTCATAGCTCCAGGCGAAGATGTCACGAAATTCTTTAAAAAGTGACTTGTAGGTGACAATTTCGTCAGGGGAACACGAAGCTCCGATATGCACATTTTCAACAATTCCAGGTTTTATGGATATGTCGAGGGGAATGGTGGGTGAGATATTGCTTAAGTTCCCTTCGAAAAAAAAATCGTGTGTAGATTCGGGAATGGTGGAAATGACGACAATGGTTGATGGGGTCGAGATCCGTTGGTACCTCTCAATGGTGTGTTGTTCCAGGAAGAGGATGGAACGATGATGTCCATAGTCCTAGGGGGTGTCTTCCATAACAGACATAATCATTTCGTCCATGGGAAAAATGACGTGGAACGGATCTGGAGATAAATCACCAAGAGAGGGGGTAGAAGGAGTTGACGATTGAATGGCCCGATAGGCAGATTCAACCGGGCTCAAAGGCATTTTGTCACCATAACAAAGATGATCATCGGGGTTGGGTACTATCCATGGGTCGTGAGACGTAGGGGTTCTGTGAATAGAGGTGGAGATCATGTTGATCAAAGTGAAAAAAGGATGTGAAACATTGGGTGGTGGGATGGGGAAGGTACCCATTAACGAGGAGTCTTTAAGAAGACCTACACCGACGTTCACATATCCGGGGGGGGGTTGGCGATGAATGGTACGTTTCCAGTATGCGCATCCGAGTTAAAGAAGGTTATTTGGTCAACTGTAATTATATTTCCTTGATGTGGGAAACATACGACACGAAAAAGAGTCGACACAACTGTGCACATGGAATCAATCTAGCTACGGCCAAGTAGAAGGTTGTAATCGAGAGGAGCGTCAAATAATTCCACTTCAACTTGGACCATTTTTCCTTCTAACATAATCGACAATGAAGGGAGGACACCATAAGGCTTAAAACCAGAGCCATTAAAGGCTTTTAGTGTGTTGTGCGATTCATTCAAAGGAGGAGAGCCGATGGATTTCCAGCAGGTAATAGACATGACACACGTCGAGGCACCCTCGTCGATAACAGTTCTACAAATGTTTTTGTCAGAGACAATGACTTGTATTTGGAATGCGAGTTGAGGGGGTAACCCTGGAATGTGATCTTCCAAGTCAAAAATTATTAAATTCGTATCCATAGGGTCGATTCCACAGATAGCTTTCAACAGTGCCTTCCGTTGTATGGGACAACTTTGAAGGACTTCGAGGGATGACATCGCGGATGGTGCTTGGGCCAGATCTTCAACAATGTTGTAGTTCTAGGTAGCACGGGCATGAGGATTGAAAGCCAATTTTTGAATGACGCCCTTTGGAGGAGGGCGAAGGACTATGTCGAGGCTCGGTCATTCGAGATGAAGAGGACCATTGGTAGGTGGAGTCATGGGAGATGGTTGGACCAATGAAGGAGGTAGAGCATCAACCTTCTCTTTAGAGGAGGAATAATCTTTGGCTCTAGTGGTGAGTGTGATGTTGTTTTGCTTTGAATCTCCTATACACATTAAAACATAGGATGTATTGGAGGGGGAGGGTTGGTCATGAATGACCAATTGGGCATGTTGTTGAGAAGGGAAGGGTTGTGACAAAACAACCAGAGTGGGTGGTTTCATGGTCCCTTGAAGGAACTTAGTAACCTCGACTCGTCGTGGACAATCCTTAGTGTAGTGATCATCACCATAGATAAGACAAGTGTATCGGGGTTTGCGCTTATCCCTATCATCAACAGGTGGTGTTTTGGTTCTTTCTTCTTGCGAATTATTTTTGTCCTCCTTATTCTTACCCTTTCCTTTTCTGGATTTATTTTTACTGACGGGGGTAGATTGAACATCATTTACCTTAGAAGTTTTGTCGGTGGGAGGGGTAGGAGAAGGAGCGTTTTGAACATTAGAAGAAATGGGTTTGGGGTTGTTTCTAGATGTTTGGACAGAATGTGATTGGGCATGGAAAGTGCCAATTACACCATCGACTGCATGAGAAGCAACATAAGTAGTTGAAGTGGCAGAAGTAGAAGGATGAGGTGCATCAGGGAATAAGTCGTAAAGAGTACCCGTTTGTAAGTAAACGAGGTCAAGGTATTGAGCATGACTAATGGTCTGTTCTTCTGTGACAACTCCACCCATGGTGATGTCATGACTGATGTCATTCACAAATTATTTCGTGAACCATTCTGCCAGTAACTGATTGGGAAGTTCACGTTTGATTAGACGTCGTCTCCATCGCCATTCATGAATGTGATCGGAGATATGAGTGGCTTTGGTTTGTTTGAAAGAACTCAAAATCTCGGTCCCTGTTTCATAGCGGATTGGTAGCTGGTAGTGGGTGAGGAAAGTCATAATGAGGGTGTTGAAGTCAGCAAAGAAACCTTGTGGTAATTCTATATACCACTTCATAGCATAACCCGTGAGAGTTTGTTGAAAAAGGCATAAACGAACAGAGTCATCCATCAAGGAGTTGGATGAGCACCAAAGGTGAAAATTCATTATGTGGTTGTTCGGTTCCTCTCCCTCTTTGCCATCGAATTTAGGGATGTCAGATGGTAGTTTGGCCAGTATGGCGGGCCATTGGGGAGAGTGATGGATCAGATCATTTAAAATCCTCGACAGATCTAGGAGGTCCAAAGTGGCTAAGAAAGGTAACTGTCTATTCACATGCGGGTACTGGTGGCTTTGGGGAGGAAGTCCCATCGGCAAACCAATGGGACCATAAGCAGTCTGCATATAATGCAAATATCTAGGAAGATTCGATGGTTGTTGTGGAGGCAAGTAGCCCATGGTATTGTACCCTTGAACAAGGGCTTGGGGTTGAGCATTAGATCCCCAAATAGGATTCGATGTACCTGGATATGGTTTCCCTATACTAGGGGGTATAATGGAGGTGGCTTGAGGCTATTGCCCCCCAATTTATTGAGGATTGTGTTGGATCAGATGGTTCCAATACTAGGCCAAGGATGGAGGTATGTTTTTTCCATAGGGTGGGGTTGGTGGGGGTTGTCCTCCAATCATGGGTTGTGTTCCAATCGGGGGTTGATTTGGGCCTCCTTGGTGAAATGGTCCACCAACAGGAATATGGTAATTTGGTGTGAACGCCGGAATGGTGCCACTAGGATCAACACCTCTGATAGAGGATGGAAAAGGTCCTCTAAAAGGGGGAAGAGGAAGTGTCGGAATGAAACTGGGAGGAGACTTCCCAGAAGAAGTGGGACCACCAGGAGTTCTGGATGTGATTTGCGTAGGAACGGGAATAGAGGTATTCAACGCACAGTATCTGGGTGGAAGAGTTGGGGTGACTCTGGGAGAAAGTAGTGTGCCAATGGGGGCTTGGCTAGCCACGGTAATCTCAGTGTGAAGACTCATAGTATCTATGTAATGGACCATTTGTAAAGGGAGAGTCATGATGTGGTTGGCTTGCGGAGCTTCTGTACCAGGAAAATAATAAGCAGTAGTAAACGATACTACGTCTGGATTAGATTTTTCAGGTAGCTCAGGTGAGACAGTGATATCAATGCCTGCTCCTGAGCCAAAGAGGTCCCGTCTAAAAATGTTGGTAGCCCAAAAAGGATCTTGATCCTCAGGTCCTAGGAAAGGCCTAGTTGGTGATCTAGAAGACTGAATAACTATTTCTCCAGAAGAATTCAGTTGCACAATATGTCTCTCGGAGTCAGGGTGAAGTCGAAAGTCCTCTCGAGAATTGGAAATTCAGAATCGTTCTAGAGAGTCAATTCTTTCCACTTGTGTAGTGGTGATGTCTTGGACTTCACTTTGTTGAGGAGAGCCCTCCGGTGAGTTGGTAGGCAAGGGTTGAGAACCTTCCAGATTTTCTGGGGGTAAGCCTTTCATTCTACGTGAACGACGTGGAGGGTCAATTGTGAATGAGTTAAAAACTTACGAAGAAAATTCTATTGTCAACTTGGGTAAACAAACAACATGTGCTAGTAAAAAATCTAGGAAACAACACCAAGCAAACAAGACCTTCTAATTCTGAAGTCACTAGTTGGTGATGAATGTCAGATACCCACTACCTAAATCGGATTTTTCTGGTTTTCCGCCGAGTCAGAATCCCCGAATTACCCACAGAGGCCTAGCGCGAGATAGCTCTTTCTCTATCCCGGCTCCCCTGTGGTCGCGGGTCATGATCATAGTCTGAATAAACGCAGTACCTCTTTCATACTTCGTGCCTCGACGCTACAGTGATGTCAAGTCGTTTGACCTGGCAACCGCCTAACCCCGATAGGGCTAGCGATAGGCCAATGGGGACAAATCCCTACAGGGTAGAAAATGGCTAATAGGAACAAATCTCAACAAGGCGAGACAACAGCCAATGAGAAACGGCCTCGTTGTGCGGTTAAGTGGAATACATGTGGCAGAGAGGGAACACGACACGGTAGTCGA
>ML777104.1:381340-416460 GCA_009831015.1 Picea engelmannii | reverse complement strand
CCAAATGGCACTACCACAAACTCATAGTGACCATACCGTGTCCGGAAAGCGGTTTTATGGATGTCTTCGCCCTTGATTCGGACTTGATGGTATCCCGACCTCAAGTCAATCTTTGAGAAAATAGACGCTCCTCCCAACTGATCAAATAGATCATCGATCCTGGGCAAGGGGTACTTATTCTTTATGGTTACTTTATTAAGTTGTCTGTAATCTATACACAGTCCAAGGGTGCCATCCTTATTTTTTACAAACAGGACTGGTGCTCCCCATGGGGACACGCTGGGTCGAATATAACCCTTATCCATCATTTATTTCAATTGTAATTTGAGTTCCACCAACTCAGGTCTGCTCATCCGGTAGGGTGTCCTAGACACCGACACCGCTCCTGGTGTGAGCTCTATCGAGAAGTCAATGTCTCTTCTCAGAGGTAGACCCGGTACCTCTTCTGGAAACACATCTCTATATTCTCTCAGGATGGGGTGATCATCAGGGCTTGGTTTAGCACCTTCGATGGTTTTTAACACCTGTATTGCATATAGGGGACATCCCTTTCGGAAACACTTTCTCATTTGCAGGGCTGATATTTGCCTCACCGAGACCGATTTTCGGATCCCTTGAAGGGTTATCCTTTTTCCTTCTTTGCTCACACATTCTAAGGTTTTATGGTAATAGTTCAGTATGGCTTTATGGGTAGCCAGCCAGTCCATACCAATCAATAGATCGTATGATCCCAGGGGTAATACATTAAGGGTTGCTTGGGTGGGGAATTCACTCAACATTAATTGGCAGACTGGTATGACCTCCACTACCTTTCTTTTGGTGCCAGTGGCTAACTGTACCAACCATGGCTTAGTTTGATTTCATGGCTGTAGCTTACACTTATCAACAGCTTTAGGGGCTATATAACTCAAATTTGATCCAGGGTCAATCAAAACAGACACCAGATGGTTGAAAATCATACCTTCTATTTCCACCACTGAAGCTTGGTGGTCAGCTTGGTTATTATCTAATGCTGCATAAATCTGTAGCACACTCCTTGCCACATCATTGACTGTGGAAGCTTCCTGAATGTTATAAAATTTTTGACTGTTCTGTTGTCGGTGTGGACAGTCTCTCAGGAGATTCTCTTCTCCGCAACCCCAGCATTTCAGAGGTTTTTTCTTTGGGTTATTAGTCTTCACTGGTATAGGTCCATAAGTTTTACTTTCGTCCGAGGGAAAGTTTTGTTGGAGTACACTCCGAGATGGAAAGTTCATTCTGGTGTTCTTCTTGTAGTTCTTAAATCCTGAGGATTTGATCCTCTTTTTCTGAAATCTCGAACCACTCTTCTGTTTCCAGTCTCCAAAAGACTCTACCCGATGTCCATATTGTTCATGACAATATGTTGCTTTTTGAATAGTGTCTTCTAAGGTCTTTGGCTCGTCGAATTCAATTTGGTTCTGGTATTCCTTGGGTAGCCCACTGATGAAGCGTTGCACCTTTTCCTTCTTTGCTTTGATGTAGGGTACATATCTCAATAAGTCGAGGAATTTGTTGACATATTCCTCTACAGTGAGTTGTCCCAGTTTGAGTTCATAAAACTCTTTAGCCTTCTCGTCGAAATACCTTTCCGACAAATACTTCTTCCGTAAGTACTTTTCAAACTATTTCCAAGACAGGTCCTCCTCGCGGACCCCTTTCATATTCTTAAGATCCTCCCACCAGATGGAAGCCTTTCCATTCATATTGAAAGTGGCCACTCGGGCCTTTAAATTCTCTGAAAAATCATGGACTCTGAAATATTTCTTCAGTCCAAGTAGCCAGGCCTTGGCTTCCTCTCCCTTCTTTATCTCACCGTTGAAGGAGGGAGGTTTGGCCTTTCTGAATTCTTCAAATTTATGACTCTTGGAAGTCTTTTGCTTCTTCTGTTTTCTTCGAGAATAGGAACTGGTTTGGCTACTGGAAGAGCCTTATGAATCGCCAACTTCCTTCTCTATGGAATCATCTGGCACTGGTCCTTTACCTCTGGGGTGGACCTTTCTTGAGGTGCTCCTCTCAGTATGGCCACTAATACGACCATGTTTCTGCATCTCAGGTTCATGCTGCATTTGTCGTTGTAGGTCAGATAAGCTCTGCAGTAAAACTGCATTAATTTCAGTTTGCTTTTCTTTCTCTTTAATCATCCTTTCATTGTCGGCCTTGCAGCTTTGCAATTCAACCATGAGACTCCTCACAGTCTCGGCTAGATTTGGAGGGGTTCCCATTGCTCTTCTTTCGTCAGACTCTTCGTATCTATTGCGGGAGCCTTCTCCCATCTCTTGGGGAGTCACCATTCTCTGCGTCTGTAAATTCCCGCAACTGATCTTCCACTTGGGTGAAAAGACACACACTAGTTATTAGTCAAGAGTTAAATACATTTTATAATCTGCGCATAAATTTATAACTCTTTCACATGCATACACAGTCAGGTTCTCGTTTCCAAGTTTTAATCCTTGACAAGAGAGTTAAGTTATGGGGTTACTCCTCGTAGGAGTGCTTCGAACTGATCTTATGCGTAACTCATACATGAGCCCAATCAGGCTGAGTGTTGTAACCATGCTCTGATACCACTTTGTCACATACCCACTACCTAAATAAGATTTTTCTGGTTTTCCACTGAGTCAGAACCCCCAAATTATCCATGGAGGCCTAGCGTGAGCTAGCTCTTTCTCTCTCTCCTCTCCCTTGCGATCGTGGATCATGATCACAGTCTGAATAAATGCAGTACCTCTTTCATACTTCCCACCTCGGCACTACAGTGATGTCGAGTCGTTTGACTTGGCAACCGCCTAACCCCGACAGAGCTAGCGATTGGCCAATGATGATGAATCCCTACAGGGTAGCAAATGGCTAATAGGAACAAATATCAACAGGGCCAGAGAACAACCAATGAGAAACGGCCCCGTTGCACGGTTAAGTGGAATACAGGTGGCAGAGAGGGAACGCGACACGGTAGTCGACATGACAGGAGGGGGGCCCACTTCACATGCCACCCTATTCCGGACCCCCCCCCCATTAAAGGCAGAATGGAAAGGGGGGTTTGAAATCCACCTGAGCGTCGTTGATCACGATGAAGTAATATTGACCGTTTGAGAGTTGCGTGTCCAATTTCGGACCCCCCCCTCCCCCATTAAAGGAAGAATGGTAAGGGGGATCCGGAATGCATCCTTAGCCATAGATCTGGGCGAGTGGACTCTGGCCATCCAGATCTACTCGCTACTTACCCTATTGCGCATTCGCGCCCCAGCGTAAAAATGGCATCTCTTCTTCACATCAGACAGTCGTTATGGACCCTGAGATTTCTAGAAGGAATCTTGTCCATTCATCGGGACTTATCCACATGCTATCGTCTCGGCATTATGGGTCGGGATTTGTCAAGGCAAGAGACTAAGTTTTTGTCAACGGAACTCCCGAATCCACGATCCCCATTTTCTCGAAATGGGTAATCTCTCAACATGTCACATCCTTCAATCGGATGGTCCACAACTGTCTGGGGTTTCCACCCCAGAAAGCCCCGATCCCTTGTCGCCAGGACTCCCGATCTCGCGATTCTCGATTTCCCGAAATGGGAGATCTCACGACGCATGGCCTCCGTTAATCGGACAACTTAGATCTATTCCGGGGTTTTCACCTTGGAAAATCCCGAACTCTTGTCAACAGAAATCCTGATTCCACGATTTCCGATTTCCTGAAATGGGAGATCTTATGACATGTGGCCTCCGTCAATCGAATGACCCAGATCCATCCCAGGATTTACACAATGGAAAGTCCCGATCTCTTGTCAACAGGACTCCCGATTTTCTGACTCCCAGTTTCCCGAAATGGGTGGTCTCTTGACACATGGCCTCTGTTAATTGGACGGCTTAGATCTACTTCAGGGTTTTTCACCCCGATACACTGGAGTCTTAACCCTCGGGTAACTCCTGACAGATCCAACGGTTGTCGGGTTTTTCAGCTGAGATCTGACGGCTCATATTGGTTCCTACCTATGCATTCTTCCACGACTCCTTGGACGTGGAAAAGATCCACGGTCGAGATACTCTCATGGACCTTGGAGATCTATGATCCCAAATTCCTCGTTGCCCACGAAGACACAGAAAACCAAGGGGTGAGGCATTTTAACATCTTACCTTCTCCTACCAATCTAACGATCGGGTGTGTCCGCAGATTCCCCGACAGAATCTCATCCATCGAACAACACCTATCAGGGATAAGGTACTTAACCTTCCAGCTTCTTCCTCCAATCTGACGGTCGTGAGTGACCATAGATATCTCGACAGGACCTCGTCCATCGATTCGATACTTCTTCCTTATACGGTCATCTCGGGTTTTCAAGAGGATCGTTCCTCCTCGTGCAGGGTTACTAAGGTCTTACGCCTTCACGTTCTCTTTCCCAATTCTTGATGGGATTTTCAAGGAGGGTATCTCTATGGGGAGGTTTACCCAGGGTGCTATATGAGGCATATACGAGTATCTTTCTCCCACGAATCAGACATGCACTCTGAATTAGGTCGGTAAGCATATAAATAGAATTTCATGAGGACATAAGCCATACATAGTCTTTCCATACAAATATACAACTACTAGTACTGATCAAAATACCATACAGAAATTCTTATAATGAAATCATTTACAGTTTCATAGCTTATGAGCATAATTATCAGAATACATATATTTCAAGATGCCAAAGGAAAATCACTTATCAGAGATAACACCAGGGGTCAAGCAACTGCTGAGAGGGGTGCTCGTTTCCACCCAACCGTAGGCTCAGCGACTCCCATCGGATTTACCACTAGCCACCCCTAAGATGAGACCACGATGTTGTGAGACTGCATCTCTGTTTGCTAGTGACCAGGAGCGAAGGTTACTCTCCTTCCTCTCTGCTATCACTCACTCTGCATATGGCCAGATTTCTCTTCTTCCCCTCGCGTCTTCCCCCAATCGCTTCCACCCCATGCCTTATCCTCTTACGAGGTTGCGTGTGGTGCAATTTCCCTCACTCTGGTCAATCATGATGGCTCTATAGATAGGCGGTTCACCTCCCCATCCCTCATTAATTTTCTGAGGAGCCATCTACCTTCCAGTCGGCGAGACATTTAATTCAGGGCCAGCGAGCCACTTTTGGTTCTCCGAGCCAGTGGAGTCCAAATACGGTATTAATTCTTGGTGGAAGTTAACGCCACCTTTCCAGGTGCCTTCCACCGCCATCATGGTCTCTTTTTCTGCACATCCCCTCTCAGCAGTCCTGCAATAAAATTCATAATTTTATTCATATTCATTGACCTTTTCCTCAAGGTCCATTCACATCACATATTCACATCTATGAGTTTTCCATAGTTCTTGGCCAGTCCAGTTATTTTTACAAACTGGGGGAAACAGGGTGTTACAATGAAATCCAACGTTGCGACCACGAGACAAGAAGGGGTTGGGAAAGGGTGGAAAATTTACGTTGACAACATGCTTAATGGACTTACACCCTAGTGCAAGATCCCACACATAATCGTGGGTATACCCTCCAAGGAGCCCGAGTGAGTTTGGCCAATGTCGATTCCAGGTACTGTGAAGACTTTCCCCTTCACAGTCACCTTGTGTGAGACCCCAAGAATATAGGCCACTAAGGTTACCACCAACAACAATAAAGCCTGGGGGGACAGTCGATAGTCCGATCCACACGCAAGGGCAGGGTATCTAGCCTGAAATCAGCTTGAGATGCTTGCACTCATCATTGTGGGTATACCTTCAAGTGACCCCCGTAATACGTGCAATATATACACAGATATCAACAAATAAGGGTGAGTAACTCTGTCAATATCAATGCGACCTCGAGTTTGACCCTTGTGTGAGAAGGGCTTCCCAGGAAAAAATGTTGCAAATGGAATTTGACTCTCCTTACCAAAAGATGCTATTGTGTGTTTTGTGCTTAGGAGAGTATATCTCTCTGCCTATTCCAAATCTCTAGCCTAGCTAATGTTGGTGTAATAGAGTCCTAGAAAAGAGTTACTAGTTAAATTTTAAAATTTCCACAATGTTTATTAAAGGTTGTTGTTACTCAAAGGAGACAGAAATGAAACTGATGTTGTGTGAGACTCTGACCCAACAATGCATAGATAGGAATGGAAAATATCAATTTTTGTTCAATGAATCCTATTTACGGGAGGGAAAGAGGAGTTTTCTGGAACAATCTCGAACTACGATATATAATCTTCTTTGAAAATGCAATATCAACAAATCATGACCAATGCCAATTCTCTACTCATTTTATTTCAATAATTGAATGCCAATATTTTCAAAAATAAAAAAAATTGCTTTAAAAAGTTTTGTTTTTTTTAATTTTCAATAGAAACCACACAACAGTGGTGGAACTAAGAAAAACCAGCAAGTAACGAAAAGCAATATACAACAAAACCCAAACCAATCTTTCAATGAAGGAAAAAATAAGAAGCCGACAAGACTAGTCTTTTCAAATGCATGAGGGCAACAATTTTCCAAGTAATGAGCAATTGAGAAAGAAAATTAATCCCAACTTTTAAACCTATCACCGGCTCTCAACCAAACAAGCACTCGGATTTCAGGATCATAGATTATATCCTTGTTAAGAAAAAGGTCAAGAATAAACAGTTGAGAAAAAATGAAAAAGAAGAGCTTTCGATTTCCGAAGACTAATCATTCACAAAATCCAAAGTCAAGAAACAATCAATGAGTGGCCCAAGAAGTTCTCTTCAGACACACATACAAATCTGGGCATCTGAGCATACAAAAGACCTTAATCCCAAAAAATTTCAAAATGGGTTCGCAGGCAGGCAGTGGTGTACTGTGCGAGAATGGAGCATTCTCGCAGGCTGGTCACAAGCAGAGTGCAAGATGGTCGCATTGGATTGCACAGTAGGGTGATAACTCCAGTAGTTCTCGCAGGAAACAAAAGGGTTTAGTGCGAGAATGACTGAAACTAAGCAAAATTTGAAAAAAAAACAAAGTTTTTGAAGGAACCTCTGGACCCAAAGAATCTGTCAGGGTCTCCTTAAGACTCAGAGATTGATAGAAATGAAAAATGGTAAGGTAAGAGAAAATGGTCAAGGAAAAACACCAGAAACCACTAAAAAAAATGGGTTGCATCCCTAGTGTAAGTCACCAATTTTGTTATTGGACTAATCGATAGGTGCAGACACTAACATATCTCCCTAGATCCACCTGGATCTAGAACAAAATAGGATAGGACATGACTATTTTCCTAAGTTGTAATCATTGAATCTGCTAATAGGGAGGAATAAGTGACATACCTTTATATCTCTTTCCTTAGGTCTTTGTTGCTCCCGCTTCGCTCCAGTGCCTCTCGTGAGGTCAAGTCCAAGACAACACAAACCAACCAAAGTGAAGATAGAAAAATGTATTCAACATCAACTTATGCATATGATCAAGGAATTACACAATAAAGTAAGAATGACTTTATGGGAAAGGGACATGCAGCTATATCATATTAATTGAAAGTAGAAGATACAACCTGATCGCCTTGATGTCACAAGCTTCATTTTAGTGACCCTTGGTTCCAACACACACACTTTCTCTGTACTAGCATGAAGAAGATCCAATTCCTCTTGATAGACCAACTAGGGTCTTCAAGCCTCTGTCCAAGCAGGGTTCTTCACACAATTCTTTTCACCAATTCTTCATTCAATATTGCTTAACCTTTTCCATGAGAAACCTTTCAATATATAGGAGAAGGAGAGATGGTTACATGGATGAGGATGATCCCATCAAATCTGAGAAGTCAGTAAAATGACAACCATACGAATGCCAACTCATTTTCTAGAAGATTCCCTTCTAGAACCCTCGAGACCTCTTCTCCTTTCCAAGCTTAAAAACAGGTTCTCACCCTGTGTATGGACAAAAATGTGAGAAGTTCTCACCCTAAGTGTAGGTGGCCTATGAGAATGAGGGATTCTCTTACCCTAGGCCATAGGCAGCCTGCGAACTCACTTTAAAAATATGTTTTTGGAAGGAGACAAGGGTCACATTTCTCAGGTAAAATGTCCTTGTGGGGACCATGAATACACCATTGTTAAGATATCACCAAGATGACCAAAATCATGTGTAACACACCTCAATATGTATTAAGTTACTATATGCACCAGGATATTTTTTTTTTTAAATTACATAATTTTTATATCTGATAATTCCAAGATTTTATTTTCAGGGAGATTTTGAAAATTCCAAGGGACAAACAAGGGGAAAACCAAAACATGTCGATAGGGATGTCCAAAACATTGTATAAGAAGACGGTAAAATAAATGAACATAATTGTGTCCCCAGAGGAAGCCATCCCAACTACAATGTGCATCAGAGGTATGTAATCATTTTTTTTTTTTTTGTACATCGAATTTAATTATGACATGAAATATTACTTTTCAATTGTTTTGTTGCAGAAAAGAAAAAAAAATAGAATCCATTCAACACATAAGATGGGACGACAAGGAATTAAAGGGTTGATCACAAACTTTGTGAGTGTTTATGTTTTTGGTCTTTCTTAAGATTTCATTCTGTTGTGATGTTTATATTTAAATAATTAATTTATAGTTTTCCATGGATGTTGTGTAGTAGGTAATAAACATACAAAGAGGATCCAACCCATGAATTGATAAAGATTGGGTTAAGTATGGGTTGTGAATATATATTGAAGTATGAAAGTTTAATTGAACAATTTGTAAGTAGTTATGTTTTCTAACTTCCCTTGTTTTATACTTAATGAAAAAACAATAAAACTTTATATTGATTATATCAACTGTGCTTTGTCATGTCATATTAAACATGCAGGAAACAAAGTATGGAATGTAGCCAATAGAGGAGATTTTGAGAGAATGCATGAACATGGATTCAAAATAATGTCTATTGTTTATGAAAGACTTGGTGCTAAGGTATGTTTTTTATTTACGCAATCATGTATATTCTACTATATATATAAATGTAGATATATTTATTACAGTTTATTTCTATGTTTGTAGATGGAATATGAAGGGACAGAACATAAAAAACAAGTCGATCAAGAAAACATTATGTTAAAAAACCAAAGTACAATATCCCCTACAAATGATGAAGAAATAAGGCATGTACGCAGCTTGAATGAAGACAACATTTCAACTGATGAATGGAAATCAATATAATTGAATGTTACTGCAAGTTACCCATAAGTGTAAAAATTGCATATTGTTTGCAATTTGATTATTTGTGGACCTTTACGTTGTCCCTTTTTGTATGAAAATGAGTCTTTTATTCATATATAATAAAATGGTTTTATTATTTCATTGCATTGTTGAATGTTGTAAAATGTTGCATTCCTGAATAATTAATATGTGAATGATTTAAATTGTTACAAATAATAGAGGTGTAATATGTTGAATAATGCATTAATGCAATCATTATATCAAAATGCAATAACAAAAATAAAAAACAATATTATTATTAAAAAATATTTGATTTTGAAATGATTAATTGAAAATTTGTAAAAACCAATTAATTAAAATATATACATATTAGTGTATTGTATTCTTTTGAACTCACTAGATGATGTGTGTCATAATATATAAAGCGGCGTGTTTTGAGGATTCGTATGCACTAGTGCACATTAATTATAATAACACATTGGTATGAACTATTGAGAAAATGCACCATTCCGTAAACAACATAACGTACAATAATATTTATCATTTCAAAATTGTACAGTGATCATGTTTAAAATATACACTGAGGCACTGAAAATAATGTACGCACAGGTGCATTACTTTTATTATATGCATCAGGACTCTAAATGTTATTTTCACATCGATTCCTTTACTATAATATATGCACCTGTTCTTAGTAAAAATAATGGTGCCCACATCTCACATCGAATATTCAAAAATTCACTACCCTTCAGTGCACATGGAAAATAGACACACGTATGTACTAATTATACAAGCACTAGGGCACACACTCTATTAAATGCATCAGGTATCAAGATAACTTAATTGCATCAGTGCTCATAATAACTTAAATTCATCGAGGCGTATAAGACCTAAAACACATCGATGCTTCAAAATAAAACAATTTGAAAGTGATGCATAGAAATTGTAAGAGAATCGATGCTCTGCATATGACGCAAAAGGAAGAACTGGTGCACAGTAGTTATAAATGCGGGGAATTTTTATTATATTAACACATTGAGGCATTTGAATTATATTAATGCACATGTGCAGGTTTGTCAATACCGCACCAATGTGTTTTGACAATAACAACACCAATGTAAAAAACCTCTGCTACAACCTCTACCTGCCCAAAAAAATTTAGTTATATGTAACATCCATTAAAACCTCCACTAAAGCCTTTGAAGTCAACAAAGGAGGTTGTAGCAGAGATTGTTTTGAAAAAATTTCCAAATTTTGTAACACTAAAAACCTTCACAAAAACCTCCGCTAGAAGGTGTTCTTCTTGTAGTGACTTCTTTATTCCTCTCCAAAATCAACATGTAAAACTCCCTTATGGATACAACATGGTTGCAACTCTTTCCTAGCACCCAAATCCCCTCTTTCTTCCCAAAAACAACCACATGTAAAAACTATCTTCCTTTCCATTCAAATTCCCTTATTCTCCCTTGCTTGCTTAACTCTCACTCTTCCCAAAAAGGATTTCTTTACTTTCACTGTTTCCCCATTCTTTTTTGTACTCAACCCATGCTATCAATAACTCTATTAGGTGACCTTACACACCAAACCTCTTACATGCATTCAATGATTAGGGTTGAATAAGTCAAATAAGTATTAGATGGTAATGATACAATAACTTAGGCAAATGACATGGGTTTCCCTTGGATCCCCTTTAATCCCCCTCTCTTGTGGAATCATATCCCCCCCCCCATTGTTAACATCCCTCTCATATCATAGACAATGATTATTATCTTTATTAATATTTCAATGTACATGATACATGGTTCATCCCTCGGCCATATTGATCAATACGGGTTCTTTGCCCCAAACATATCACCTCACCAGCCTAAATTACATTTATACAATTACATTATAATTCAAGGGAATTTAAAGTGGCACTATTACATCCCCTCCCCCTTATTTTTTCACTGTCCTTAGTGTATAACACCATAATGTGTACATTCACATTATAATTCCAAGCTCTCTGACCTCTAATCAACATATAATCTCTCTAGCCCAAACATGTATACATATGACCAAAAACCATATATACATAGGCACTCTAGCCCAAAACATGCATAATGGTTTCATGATTCATCATTTTGGCATCAATTTCAACCAGAAACCTATCTTTCTTCGCAATATGTACCGCTTCCCTCTAGGGCTCCATCTACAATATATTTCATAATTTTTCGATTCCCATAGTCATTCGTACCAACAAGCTCTCATTCCCCTCAAACTGCATGACCCAAGGAAGTTTACCCCCCTTCTCTGCATTGTGGTCCCTTAGGCTATACCACTTCCCTACAGGGCTCCAACATAAGGTCTAACAACAAGTCTCTGAGTTGTGGGTCTAGGAACTCCAGCTGCGATAATGGAATTTCTAATCTTTCAAATAGCTGCAATTTCACTTCCTACACTTCATCATCTATCTCTCTCTTTTCTTCTCCGGAGCTATAACAAGTCCACTAGACTTTACTTATTCCATGTTGTGATTCCTTACCTGGAATTATACCGAAATGTAATGCACTTAGCCCCCAAGTTGGGTCATGTTATTTTTAAAAACAACCAAACACATTTTTTATACCAATTCTAAACACATAAAATACACAACATAACATACAATCTCATGCAACCGACCATAAAAATTAAAAATGTAAAGAATCAATTTAAACATGCACAACAACGAATAAACACACACACACACATGATAACATTCAATCATTTAAAAATACAAATGCAAAAGTGTCATTCAGGCACAATAGGAAACATTAAATAAGATAACCATCATAATGCAATGCACAACAATTAACTCAATATTCAGTATAATTAAACATGGTGAATATGAGAACTCATCCATATGGTTGTAGCTCTATTTCACATGATGTCATGAGAAAGAATTATGACACACCCTCATGATCCTAACCACCATGCCATATGAATTCTTGACTTCTCTCTTCCTTTCCATCCTCACCTTCCATTCTTAGGCATCCCCTTCACTGCTACATAGTCCCACATGTGCTCCATCATTTTCCAAGGTGTTATTGCGCAAGGAGAGCGCCAACTCACTACCAGAATTCCACTGACATTTCATAACCTATGGAAATCAGAGGACAATAGTCTTCTTCCCATGATTTCCAAATTTGTTTCATATAGGAAATGAAGTTTCCCAAGCATGAAATTCCTTCTCATAATGTTTGGCTCTTGCAGCTGTAGGTATCGGTATTCCTAATGGGATTACACCATTTCCATATCTAATACCACTCTACCTGCAATTATTTTTCAACTTTCATTCAACCAAATAAATTGTCAATATTCATGCACATTATCATTCCATTGCAACATTTACAATCATCCCATGAAGTGATCTTAGAATTATACCATATCAACAATTCAATCACTTCCATCTATTAAACATATCAATTACAATGAAACTATCATTCATTATATGTGCATTACTAGAATATTCATCTTTACATAATACAATCAAATATTACACGTAACCCACTGTGCCAATTGTTGGCATGTTTTACAGACAGTGTATGCTTGTCATTGATGACAAGTACAACAACAATGATGGCTTGACAAGATGAGAGTATGCATCGACAGCAAAATAGGAACAAAGTAATCTCAGGAGGAGTTAGCACAGATTCAGATGCAGTACGAAGGTATGCTTGTTCATTTGATGGCAAATAAGCAGTCAAGGAAGACCAGCAACACAACGATGATTGAATAGCAAGATCGAAGTTTTGGTCAAAATTCATTTTGGAGTTTTCAAGTACCAGGATTTCGGATACCGGGAAATGGAGAAGTCAGAGACTCTCAACATTAGGAGTCTCGAAATGTTGAAATGTGAAAACCCGAAAAGGTGTATCACTCGGAATGTTGAATATCGGGATTTCGGTTACCAGGAGATGGAGCAACAAGGATCCTTCGTCATCAAGAGTCCTGAAGTGCCGAAAAGAGAAATGCCAAAATTCAAGAAGTAGGCACATCATACCAGGATTTCAGTTACTGGGAAATGGAGAAGTCATAGACTCTCATCATCTTGAGTCCCGAAGTGCCGAAATATGAAATCCCAAAAAACACACATCAACAAACCATGTCAGCTAAGGACACGTGGCACAATCAGGGAATGACAAGTGTCAAGATGATTCAACATTTTAGGCACATGTAATTCACGAATCAGAGTGACACATGGCAGCTATTCAACACGTGTCAATCCACGTATGACATCAGCAGGTTTACATCACATCATAACTTTCTATTTCAGGGTTTTACACAGCAAGCAAAATCTCCACCATCACGATGTCTCGAACTCCGAAATGCCAAAAGGGACCATTGTGAGTCTCAAAAAACTTGAAGGGAAAAATGCCAAAATCCCATCAACCATCCATCTCAGTGGGTTATGTGAACCGTCCGATCACTTTGGATATTTTTTGATCATGAATTTGATAATGTTTGAGTCACGATAACTCGAAAGGGAAAAACGTTGAAATCGCGAAACCCAAAGTCACGGAATGATAAAGACTCCATACCAGAGTTTCGGAGACCGGGAGTTGGAGGAGTTAAAACTGAAGACTCTTCATCTCAGGAGTCCTGAAATCATGAAACCCGAAGTCGTGAAATTTCCGTTAGCCGAAAAGAGAAACTCAGGAGTATGAACCTTTGATCCGACTCCATTTCATAGTTTCAGATACCGAAACTTAGAGGTGTCAAGAACACTTTACCACAGAAACGCCGAAATACCGAAATGCGAATTTGCGATTTATAGTTTCGAACTAGCCGGTGGTCACTGCCTATGGTCCATCGAGGGAAGGAGCTAGTATAGACAAGCTCCTTTTCAGAGTTTCGAGGATCAGGACATGGAGTGTAACAAATATTTACCCCAGGGATCCCAAAATACTGAAATGAGAATTGGCGAAATAAACGCAAGATCACATGAAGTCAATCCAACGGTGCAGAGGATTTTAGGCACAATCGGAGGGCTAATGTTTCTCCTCGTAGTCTAACTGCTGGAAACCATTGATGGTCTCTGCCAAAGGATTCAAAGATACCTCTATGTGATCACTAGAGGAGATGAAGGGTCTCCAAGCTTCTTCCAGTGAATGAAGATGATTCTTAGAGGGACTGACAAGTGGATGAGCGTTGAATTTTGTAACTAAAGCAGAAAGTATAAGCTCGACCATGCCAAAGAAGATGAAGAGTCTCGACTTCCAAAGAGGCTGAGGAATCTCAGCATGACATCCAGTGATGTTGAACGCGTGGGCAAACCGCCAGAGAAGCGGAAGGGTTACCATGACGATCAGATAGAGCACTCGAGATGTGGAAGAGATTAACGTTGTGTGAGAAGGAAGAGGCATGGTGTACATTGCATGCACAAGGTGCATAGAATCTATAAGTACATGGTACAGAGAAGTGATGAGGTTGTTGTTGCTGAGGTGAAGTAATGCATGTGTGAAGAAGTAAACGTGTGGTCCAACAACTTAAACATACAGGAAACAAAAGGTGCATTGAATGGGAATGGCACGCAGAGCACAAAAGGAAGAAGAACAGAATGGGCAGCGGATGCATACAGGAAGACAGTGAGGTAGACAGAGCAACGAAAATCTTGCAAAATAGTGATGAGACTGGTAAGTTGTTGTTAAACATTATATCACTGTAATAATTTTCAGTAACAAATATTCATAATCCACGGTGGTAGGGAGGTGCTAGGGAGGACTGGTGTCCTTAGAGGTTCAAGTAGGTTCTTGAACACAGGGAGTTGTAGCTTTCTTCTAGTTGGTGCTAGAGAAACCAAGGAGTTGGTGCTTCCTTCTAGTTGGTGCTAGAGAAACCAAGGAGTTGGTGCTTCCTTCTAGTTGGTGCTAGAGAAACCAGGGAGTTGGTACTTCCTTCTAGTGGGTGCTAGAGAAAACAGAGAGTTGGTGCTCTCATCAAGTTGCAGCTTGCAAAAAACGAGGTTGTACCCTCACAATGAGTTGGTGCTCATATGTATGATAATGTAAAGAATGTAAATAATGCTTATCATATAAAGAAGCAGAGGTTTTTACCCTGTATGGGTTTCCTCGGGAAATATCTGTCCCTATGTTTCTCATATATGTGACCAATGCTGAATGTGTCATTGTTTATTTCTCTGCATTATTGTGTTCATCATTGAGTTCCTTGTAAAGATCTTAAAAGAAGCATAATTGTTTAAGCACGATAACAACTGATTCACCCCCCCCCCTCTCAGTTGTTCAACAATTGGTATCAGAGCCGGCCCCTTTTATCTAAAGGTAGATCCTAGAGCTTAAACATGTCAATCCATGAAGGAAATTCAACCAATAAGGCCCCACTATTCAATGGAACAAACTTTTCCTTCTGGAAAGTTAGAATGAGAACCTACATAATGGCTTTAGGTGTAGATGTCTGGGATGTGGTAGAGACTGTTTATGTAAAGCCAGTTGTACTAGCTAATAAGGATGACAATCTAGAATTTAGCTTCAACGCTAAGGCTATGAATGTTATCTTGAGTTGGCTTGCAGAAGAAGAATTCATGAAAGTTATGCACCTAGGAACTGCCAAAGAAATGTGGGACAAACTCATTAGAAGCTATGAAGGTAATGAAAAGGTAAAGGATGCCAAGCTTCAAACCTACAGAATACAGTTTGAACAACTGAAGATGAAGGAAGATGAAACTATTGGAAAATAATTTCTGAGAGTAGAAGAAATGGTAAATGCAATGAAGGCACTTGGTGAAACAATATAGGAACCTTCTTTAGTTCAAAAAATCTTGAGATCTCTCCCAGATAGGTTCAACCCGAAGGTCTCTGCTATAGAAGAACTTAATGATCTAAAAACCTTGGAGTTTGATAAACTACTAAGAACATTGACTGCATATGAAATGAGAATAGTTAAAGAAAAACCCACCTCTAGAGAAGCATCATTCAAGGCAGACAAGAATGAGGATTTTGAGCCCGATTAAATTGAAGAAAAATTAGTGAAGAGACTGAAGAAGGGATCAGGAAAATAAAAAGGTAAACTGCCTTTCAAATGCTTCAACTGTGGTAGGATAGGTCATTTTTCAAATAAATGTCTCCACAAAGGAAAGGATCAGACTTGTGATGATGAGGAGAAGTACAAACATAGAAATTTCTTTAAAGAGAATAACTTTAAGAAGAAAAGTCTTTGCGTAAACAATGATGATGATCCTTCAGATGATGAAGACAATGATTCATCTATTGAAGATAAACTAAATGAATTCATACTTATGGCCAAAGAGGACTATGATAATAACAACACAGGGAGTGATGTTAATGAAGAAGAAGTTGTGGTTGACATGGAAGGAGAACTGATCAGTGCACTGGAAGAGATTGACAGACTAAGAATCAAGAACAGAAAGAAAAGACAATGGTTGACACAATTCGAGAAAAAACAGTAAAGAACCTGATAAAGACCTTGTCCTACTAAATGTAGAATTGGAAGAGGCAAAGAAAATCGAAGACATTCTGAAACAACAGTTATCAGAAAAGAAGGCAAGATGTGAAGCATTAGAACAAGAAGTAGTGAAAACTAGGAAAGAGATGGAGAAATTTCAAGCCTTGTACAATCAGAATCTGTCAAGTATCAAAGCCTCAAAAGGATTAGCCACCATTATGAATCAGCAAAGGAATCCAAAGCTAAAAATTGGTTTGGGTTATGAAGAGGGATCAAGCAGTGGTAAGCCAGGAAATGAAGAACCCATCAAGTTTGTCAAAAGTACAACCAATGACAGCAACAAACCTGCAGAAACAAAGGAAGACAATCAGTTGCCCAGGATGAGTAAAGAAAAAGGTGCCAGGACTAAATCTGTAGAATGAAGAAACAATGTGCTCTTTGTTGAAAGACGTCATCAGGAAGGAAGAAATCGATTTGCTCAAAGAAGACAACCATTTTCCAGGTACAAAGAATTTTTCTATGGCTATTGTTTCTACTATTCTAACTTTGGTCACAAAGATGTAAATTGTTCCTTAAGACTTAGGAATGAGCAATTAAGATTTCAAAGGAATAAATACTTGCCACAACAAAGAATGATGCAGCCAAGTAACAAACCTTCACAGATTGCCAATTGCCAAATTAAGTCCAGGGACATGCAACTAAATAGGTCAAGAAATAATCAACAGTCAATGAGTAGACAACACTGCACCAATAAGTTTGACCTGTTGAACAATGAGATTGAATTCTACATCTGTCATAACTATGGACACAAATCTATTGACTGTCATTTACAGAAATATGAACCAAAGTCGAAATCCCCTGCTAAAAATGTCAAGTTTTGGAAGAAGAAGGAAAGTGACAAGTGTGGATTAGTGTTGTCTCCTCAAAGAAAAATGAACCCTTGGTATATAGAGAGTGGATGCTCCAAGCACATGATGGGAGACAAAGGCAAGTTTCTATCTCTAAGTGAAAGCGAATCAGGAAACGTAACCTTTGGAAATGATGCTCCAGGGAAAATAAAGGGCAAAGGGATGGTGAGCTTAAGTAATGGAAAAGGAAAAGCCCAAGATGTTCTACTTGTAGATCACCTAAAACATAATTTTCTCAGTGTAATTCAAATGTGTGACAGAGGATGTGAAGTGGTGTTCACGTCCAAGGACTGCAAGATAAAATCTGTAACCTCAGGACAAGTGGTGGCCAAAGGCATAAGGACAGAAAATAATGTATATGTGCTGAAAGAAAATAGAGAAGAATGTCATCTAAGGAGACATGATGAAAGCTGGTTATGGCATAGGAGACTTGGAAATCTAAACTTTGACCACTTAATCAAACTCAAAAAACTCGAGGTGGTAAAAGATCTTCTGAGGATATCAAGGCCCCAAGATTCAATGTGTAAACCCTGCCAAGTAGGGAAGCAAAATAGGACACAGTTTAAGTCCAAGAGCTTTACTTCAACAGAAAAACCACTCCAACTAGTTCATATGGATTTATGTGGACCATCAAGATAGGAAGGCATAGGGAAAGAAAACTACTTCATGTTGATTATCGATGATTACTCCAGACTTACTTGGGTGTCCTTTCTTAAAGAAAAAGATGAAGCATTTGAGAATTTTAAAATATTTAAGGATTTAACAGAGACTCAAATAGGCAAGAGGTTAAAGGCAGTAAGATCAGATCAGGGAGGAGATTTTATGTCAAGAGACTTCAAGGAATTCTGCGATGAGCATGGGATCAAGAGAGAATACACATTCCCAAGAAATACACAACAAAATGGAGTTGTTGAGAGGCAAAATAGAACAGTGTAGGAAATGGCCAGGTCAATGATGAATGAGAAAAACATTGGCCAAACCTACTGGGTAGAAGCAATACACACAACAGTCCATGTTCTTAACAAAGCTCACCTCAGACCACAAAGTGACAATGCACCTTATGAACTATGGTTTGGAAGACCTGTCTCAATCAAACACTTCAAAGTCTTTGGGAGTAAATGCTACATAAAGAATAATGATGAGAACCTTGACAAATATGATGACAGGGATGATGAAGGTATCTTCTTGGGGTATGCTACAAACAGTAAAGGATACAAATGCTATAATAAGAGGCTGCATAAAATGGTTGACTGTATTGATGTAAAAGTTGATGAAGGAATCCCAACAAGAGAGATGTATAGGAATGAGTCTTCTACAGAAGACACAGCTAAAGCTGAAGATGAACAGGTCCAAGAATAAGAAAATGAAGACTCTGAATTAGATGAAGACTCAGACACTTAGACAGACTCAAATCAATAGTCAACTTCAAATTCCTCCTCCAGAATCATTCAAAAGAATCATCCTGCAAGTCAGATAATTGGAGAAAAAGACAAAGGTGTACAAACCAAGAGAAAGCTAATCAAAACTACCGAACAATCTCATATATCTTTCATATCCATGTTGGAACCCAAGAATTTCAATGAAGCCAACAAAGATGATCACTGGGTTAAAGCAATGAATGATCAACTTGATCAGATTGAGAAAAACAATACGTGGGAGATGGTTCATAGACATGAAGGTAAAAACGTCATTGGCTCCAGATGGATCTTTAAGAATAATTTGAATGAGTAAGGACAAGTTGTCAGGAACAAAGCAAGGTTGGTCTGTAAAGGATATGCTCAGATAGAAGGACTGGATTATGATGAAACATTTGCGCTCATAGCAAGATTAGAAGCTATTAGAATGTTTCTTGCCTATGCTTGTCATAAAAGGTTTAAAGTCTATCAAATGGATGTCAAGTCAGATTTTCTAAATGGAGATTTAAGTGAAGAAGTCTATATGGAACAACCAGAGGGTTTGAAACTGACTGATAAACTTGACTTATTATGCAAGCTTAAGAAAGATTTATATGGGTTAAAACAAGCCCCTTGAGCCTGGTATCACAAACTGGATACGTATCTCAAAGACAAAGGGTTCAAGAGAGGAACAATTGACAACAATCTGTATATTAAAACAGAGGATAATAATTTTCTCATCGTATTGGTCTATGTAGATGACATCATCTTCGTATGTAATAAGGATCCATTGGTACAATGGTTTGCTTCTGCCATGGAATCTGAGTTTGAAATGTCCATGATAGGAGAACTGTCATTTTTTCTTGGCCTGCAAATTATTCAAAGGTCTGAAGGGATGTTCGTTTCTCAAGAAAAATATCTAAGAGAAATGTTGAAAAGATTTCAAATGGAAGACTCCAAACCTGTGGGTACACCTATGGTTACTGGATGCAAATTAAGCAAGGATGATGACTCACCTGATGTTGATCAAAGTTCATATAGATCAATGATAGGCAGCCTGTTGTACATCATAGCATCTCGCCCAGACATAATGCATGTTGTAGGAATGGTAGGAAGATTTCAGTCTGCACCTAAACAGAGTCATTTGCAAGCTGTCAAAAGAATATTCAAGTATTTGAAAGAAACAATGACTTATGGTCTATGGTATCCTAGAAATCAGAATTTTCAGTTAACTACTTATTCAGATGCAGATTGGGAAAACTGTGTTGATGAGAGAAAAAGCACCAGTGGAGGAGCATTCTTCCTAGGTGACTCTTTAGTAGCATGGCTTAGTAAAAAGAAAGGCTCCATTTCTATATCAACCATAGAGGTAGAGTACATTGTTGTTGCTACCTGTTGCACTTAGGTATTATGGATGATTCAGACACTTGCAGACTTGGAGGTAAAATACACTGCACCGATCCCAATTCATTGTGATAACACTACTTCCATCAGTGTGTCTAAAAATTCTGTATTCCACTCCAAGACCAAGAATATTCCCATAAAATATCATTTTCTGAGAGATCAGGTCACCAATCAGATTGTTCAGGTCCATTACATTCCCACTACAGAACAAATTGCAGACATCTTTACTAAACCCCTAGCCAAGACACCATTTGAATATCTTAGATAGAAGTTGGGTGTCATCTCATCTCACATATAAGAGAGTCCATCCTGTTAGGGGGAGTCATGTATTGGTTGCATATCTGATACCTTCTAAAATTAATGCAACAACTCAAGGGTAGCGTGTTTTCTTTGACATCTATGTCAAAGGGAAAGAAAATAATAGGGTTGCCTTTGTTGCCATCAATGCCAAAGGGGGAGATTGTTGGCATGTTTTACAGACAGTGTATGTTTGTCATTGATGGCAAGTACAACAACGATGATGGCTTGACAAGATGAGAGTATGCATCGACAACAAAATAGGAACAAAGTAAGCTCAGGAGGAGTTAGCACAGAGTCAGACATAGTACGAAGGTATTCTTGTTCATTTGATGGAAAACAAGTAGGCAAGGAAGACCAACAACGCAACGATGATTGAATAGCAAGATCGAAGTTTTGGTCAAACTTTATTTCAGAGTTTTCGACTACCGGGATTTCGGATACCGGGAGATGGAGAAGTCAGAGACTCTCAACATTAGGAGTCTCGAAATGCGAAAACCCGAAAAGGCACATCACTCGGAATGTTGAATATCGGGATTTCGGTTACCGGGAGATGGAGCGACAAGGATCCTTCGTCATCAGGAGTCCCGAAGAGCCGAAAAGCGAAACGCTGAAATTCAAGAAGCAGGCACATCATATCGGGATTTCGATTACTAGGAAATGGAGAAGTCATAGACTCTCATCATCTTGAGTCCCGAAGTGTTGAAATACGAAATCCTGAAACAGACACATCAACAAACCACATCAGCTAAGGACATGTGGCACAATCAGGGAATGACAAGTGTCAAGCTGATTCAACATTTTAGGCACATGTAAGTCATGAATTAGAGTGACACGTGGCAGCTATTCAACACGTGTCAATCCACGTATGACGTCAGCAGTTTTACATCACATCAGAACTTTCTATTTTGGGGTTTTACACAGCAAGCAAAATCTCCACCATCACGATGTCTCGAACTCCGAAATGTCGAAAGGGACCATTGTGAGTCTCGAAAAAATTGAAGGGAAAAACGTCAAAATCCCGTCAATCGTCCATCTCAGTGGGTTATGTGAACCGTCCGATCACTTTGGAGATTTTGTGATCATAAATTTGATAATGTTGGAGTCACGATAACTCGAAAGGGAAAAATGTCGAAATCGTGAAACCCGAAGTCATTGAATGATAAAGAATCCATACCATAGTTTTGCAGACTGGGAGTTGGAGGAGTCAAGAGTGAAGACTCTTCATCTCAGGAGTCCTGAAATCGCGAAACCCGAAGTCGCAAAATGTCGGTTCGCCGAAAAGAGAAACTCAGGAGTATGAACCTTTGATCCGATTCCATTTTGGAGTTTCGGATACCAAAACTTGGAGGTGTCAAGAACACTTTACCACAGAAACGCCGAAATACCGAAATCTGAATTTGCAATTTATAGTTTCGAACTAGTTGGTGGTCATTGCTTGTGGTCCAGCGAGGGAAGGAGCTAGTATAGACAAGCTCCTTTTCGGAGTTTTGGGGATTAGGACATGGAGTGTAACAAACATTTACCCCGGGGATCCCGAAATACCGAAATGTGAATTGGCGAAATAAACACAAGATCACATGAAGTCAATCCAACAGTGCAGGGGATTTTGGGCACAATCAGAGGGCTAATGTTGCTCCTCGCAGTCTAACTATTGGAAACCATTGATGGTCTCTACCTAAGGATTCGAAGAGACCTCTGTGTGATCGCTAGAGGAGCTGAAGGATCTCCAAGCTTCTTCCAGTGAATGAAGACGATTCTTAGAGGCACTGACAAGTGGATGAGCATTGAAGTTTGTAACTGAAGCAGAAAGTATAATCTCGACTATGCCAGAGAAGACGAAGAGTCTCGACTGCCAGAGAGGCTGAGGAATCTCAGCATGATGTCCAGTGATGTTGAACACATGGGCAAACCGCTAGAGAAGCTAAAGGATTACCATGACAAACAGATAGAGCACTCAAGATGTGGAAGATATTAACGCAGTGTGAGCAAGCAGAGGCATGGTGTACATTGCATGCACAAGGTGCACAGAAGCTATAAGTACACGGTATAGAGAAGTGATGAGGTTGTTGTTGCTAAGGTGAAGTAATGCATGTGTGAAGAAGTAAACGTGTGGTGCAACAACTGAAACATACAGGAAACAAAAGGTGCATTGAATGGGAATGGCACGCAGAGCAAAAAAGGTAGAAGAACAGAATGGGCAACGGATGCATACAGGAAGACAGTGAGGTAGACAGAGAAATGAAAATATTGTAGAACAGTGATGAGACTGGTAAGCTGTTGTTAAACATTATATCACTGTAATAAGTTTTATTACCAAATATTCATAATCCAGGGTGGTAGGGAGGTGTTAGGGAGGACTGGTGTCCTCAGAGGTTCAAGTAGGTGCTTGAACATAGGGAGTTTTAGCTTCTTTCTAGTTGGTGCTAGAGAAACCAGGGAGTTGGTGCTTCCTTCTAGTTGGTGCTAGAGAGACCAGGGAGTTGGTGCTTCCTTCTAGTGGGTGCTAGAGAAACCAGAGAGTTGGTGCTCTCAGCAAGTTGCAACTTGAAAAAATAGAGGTTGTACCCTCACAATGAGTTGGTGCTCATATGTATGATAATGTAAAGAATGTAAATAATACTTATCATATAAAGAATCAGATGTTTTTACCCTGTATGGGTTTCCTCGGAAAATATTTGTCCTTGTGTTTCTCATATATGTGACTGATGTTGAATGTGCCATTTTTTATTTCTCTTCATTATTGTGATCATCATTGAGTGCCTTGTAAAGATCTTAAAAGAAGAATAATTGTTTAATCACGGTAACAACTGATTCACCCCCCCCCCCNCCCCTCTTAGTTGTTCAACACCAATACCCATAGCCACATATACACATCGCATACTTGCATTAACTCTAGAATGCCAAATATCTATGTCATGTGTTCCACAATGGTAAGTTGGAAGGTCTATCCAACACATCAACACATTATCCAAACTCTTCCCCACTTACTTGTTTGACTATTTGGATACATTCCTCTTCAACCCATACACAACACTAGGAATATAATCCCTTAGTGATCTTCAGTGTCAAGAAAGAGGTTGATACAAGTTATGTTTAGAATGAAATGATATATAAATGAAAATATAGTAGAGAACACATAAATACAATGAAACCCAATTTCTATTAATGAATAACATAATATTGTACAAGACAAATTGGTGGTAGCTTATCTCTGAAGAGAAATATATGTCTGCTATGCTCATTTGCAATAAGAATTACAATACACTCCATTGCCTACTCAAAGGACCTCCTTCACCTCGATTATATATGAGAGAGTGAGAGGATAATGATCCCCGTGATGCATGTGGGATAAATTGATTTAAGTTTATAAAATTCCATAGGCATGTAAAACACTAAGACTTTTGCGAAGGTCACCCATCCTAGTACTACTCTAGCCCAAGTGCACTTAACTGAAGAGTTTTGATGGGATATGATGCATTACCATTGTGGGAATGTACATAAGACCACTATGTAATCATAACATTATGGTTTTAATTAAGAAATGGAGATGGCATTACATTACATTCCCCATCAAAAGGGTGAATATCATGGTTTATCAAAACCACGGGCTCCAAAATGTTGATTCAATGGAAAAGGTGGATGGCCATTGAGATCCACCTAGATGAGTCATCCCTCCTTAGGAAGCAATGGTCCCCATTGTGTCAATTTCCCTCGAGAGATGGGGAAGCTTTTATTGAATCTGAATCTTGGTGAGTCGCTTACCTTATTGCAGTAGTTTTCCTACTTGTAGTTGTCATTATCATGTTGAAGAATGTCATGAACCCGTTGTTGGAGGTGTTGGATATATTCAACAAATATTGTTGCATCATTTATGATTTTCCTTGGTATGAGTGTGGGAGGACTCTGTCGGTAAAGATGTAGCAGGAAGAGATATATCAATGGGGGCTAATGGCTATAACCCCAAGCACACCTGAAAAGGGTCGTGGGAAAAAGAGCTATGAAGGTCTCTATTATAACTCTATTGAACATATGGAAGACTCTCATTCTTAGGAAGGGAGCATCTATAGATTGTACCATTGTGTAAGGGAGCACCGGGCACCAAGTCAATGAAATGCTTGACTTGGAAGTGCAAAGGAACCCATGTAGGTGAAAAAATATATTTGTGATCCACAATAATATTGTTGACCTGCTTATATTGTATAGAAATGTCTTGGGCCGAGGTTGTGGTGGTCATAGTGACCTTCTATTCACCTTCTGACCATATTGTGAAGAGGGAAAAATTTGTTTTCTAATATATTACTTTGTGGCACTATTTTTTCAAGATCAATGAAATGGAAGTAGTCATAACTACCTCTAGTATCTTGTAGAGATGAACCCCTAGAGTAACAACGACACTACGGGGAAGAGAATCATAAATAGCGTGACATTTCCACATATATGGTTGTCCTGAAAGAACATCTTAGACTTCAAGCGGGGAAACATCACACGTTACCTCATCGTTGAATATATTGATGTTGTTGGATAGGCAACATTGTTGGATGACATGAAGGTCTCGTCCCTAGCTCAACCAACCAATTGTGTATAGTTTGGGGTGTGGCATCATCAGAAAATTCAATCTCTTGATGACCTAGGTTGAAATTAGGTTCTTCTGGCTCTCGTTATGAAGAAAAAAATGTAGTGGGGTTCCCTTCACCCACTTCTATGAATGGAAGAGGTTCTCCCCCTCCTCAAGCTCCTCTAACTCTTTTGGTTGGATCTTTGTGATTGTGATGGTAGCACTAGGTTATACATTGATGATTCACTTTCCCTATTCTGAATCAGAGTCTGAGTTAAGGTTTGACTCCTTTTCTTTAGGCTTGGCCAACAATAATTGTTTCAAGTGCCATTCAACAGTGTTGTGTCAGGGGATTTTGTGGAACTCACACCACTTTCCAACATCCTTCTTTGTCTTCTTGTTACCCTTATTTACCTACATATTGGACTAGTTTTCTTGAGGTTGGGATTCCTTTATCTATCCTTTATTCTGTGAGTTAGGGACACCTTTTCCATGATCTTATTGTTGCAGATTTGCATAACTAAACTCTCACTTATTTTGCTGCTTAAATTTATGCTCAATTTTGAAGCAATATGGATAAACATCTCCCAATGAGTATATTTCCAATAAGTCCATATATGTTTGGATGTACCTATGTAGGCCACTGTGGTACTTTAGAACTAGGTGTCTCTTAGAATCTTGAATACCCAACTTTAAGTACAGGGTATGAAATATGTTAGTATATTCTGGCACTGTCTGATCTCTCTCCTGACACAGAGTCATCCATCTCATATATAGTCATCATAGATTCCAATAGGGTATAGCTCATCCTTTAGGGAATCCACAAAGGATACCTAGGTTAGTTCTCTCCTGAATGGCGTAAATTCATCCACAATGTGCCTCTCCCAATAACCTTTCTGTTGATTTCTTTTTGTTTTTTCAACAATTAAAGTATTATCTTCTTTTATTATTATTTAATATGCAAAAGAATCACAACTAAAAGATAGATATCCATAGAACAAAAATATATATCCTTAGGGAAACCATCAAGGGGAGAAAACCCTACAAACTTTCCTCGGTATAGATTCCTCCAACATGTACGATGTTATACAATGCTCTTTCACAAAATCAAGACCAAAGAGACCTAGACACGAACCAAGAATAGCCTCTTAGATAAGTGTGTACTACTCTCTTGTACTTATATTCAAAGAGTGATAACAATGACTCGATATAACCTCTATTTATACTCTAAAATACCTAAAATACATGACTTATCAATCAACCCTTTCACAATTACACTTAGTAATAACTAATACAATTACATTTAGGAATAACTTTTGAAATTACATAAAATCTCAACACTCCCTCTTAATGAGGAAGGTATTATATCTGGCACAAACTCTAACATTGTTGCCATCCACACTAGATCATGATCATTGACTGTCGGACACATGAATCTATACATCATAGGAAATCCATAGTGACTTCAAAAAATGCATCTAGGGTCAGTGGGTAGCTCTCCAATAGCTACAACATGTCATCATGAGACTATCCAGTTTCCCGCAGAAAGCTCGAATATCTTATGCATGACATCCAGTACCTTACGATAACATATGTACCTCGTATCTTTAGCATGCATCCAGGGTTGGTGGGTAGCTCTCCAATAGCTAAAACATGTCATCATGACATACACTACTCTACGATAACATCTAAATCCATCACTCCCTTTGAAGAGGGACTATGGCAAGCTTGTCCCTGAAGTACTCGAACTTCATTCTTGACAATGGCTTTGTCATCACATCTGCAACCTGCTCATCGGTAGCCACATATTGGAGCTGCACTACTCCCTTATGCACCATATCCAGGATATATTGATACCTTATTTTGACATGCTTCAACCTATCATGAAACATCCAGCTCTCTGACAACTTTATACAACTATGGTTTCGCACAAGATAGAGGTCGCCTCCATCGCAATATCGAATAATCCAATTAGTAATTTTTGAAGCCACACTACTTTGCGACTTATTGCACATGCTGCCACATACTATTCCTCAGTTGTACTTAGTGATACACATGACTGATTCTTACTAATCCATGAAATTATACCGGATCCCAAAGTGAAGCAACATCCTAATGTACTTTTCCAGTTTGAAACACTACTGGCCCAATATGAATCTGAATATCCAAGTAGATTGATCTCACTATCTACAACATACTTGAGCCCATAATCCACTATACCTTTAAGATACCTCATCACATATTTTAATGCAATCAGGTGAACATGTTTTGGATCAACCATGTACTGACTCGGGGTGTTCATAGAAAAATATATATATGGTCATGTGTTTGCCAAATACATCAATGATCCAATCATCTGCCTGTATAATGTAGCATCCACAACCTCTGAATTTGTATCACCTTGCAACTTCATATTTGACGCCATTGGTGTAGCCATCTGTTTATGGTCCAACATATTGAACCTCTTTAGGATATCCACAACATGTTTTCCCTGGTTTAGGAATATCTCATTCTTCCTCTGCCATACCTCTAGACCCAAAAAGTAGTGCATCAAACCTAGGTCTTTAATTTCGAAATCTGCAACAAGTTTTATCTTACACTCAATGATGAGCTTCTCCACTCTTGTCGTTACACATTATTTTTGTCACCCTTATGGTTGTTAATGAAGTAAACCTATCTATTTCCTTCAAAGGGGTTAGTGTCCCAAATTTTGGAAGAAAGAAGGGAGAAGAACTTTTCCTGAGAGAAGAACTTGTATTTTCCTTTGTAAAAACCCTATTAAGGAGGATCGTCATAGGTTTCACTATACACAGGGTGTGGCGATGCCTGATTTCCGCACCTTTCTCTAAATCTAGACTGCGACGTCTCCATGGGATGCACTATAGCTATGGTGCAACGATTTTCATACGTGGGAAAAATGAGCATCTTCTCAATTCTTCTAGAAGGAGAAGCTTCTATGTTGAGGTGGCCTCTGAACGGTTTGGATATTACTTTCTTTCATGATTTAGTGGGATTATCCTAACCTCCTCACCTTATCCTCTTCAGCTTATAAAAAGAGAGGAGCTCTCATGGAGAAAGTTAGATTCGCTTGAGCTTGAGTTTTGTAGATTGGAAATTTGGCTTGATATTGTTAGCTTGGTTAGAGTGGCTTTGAGATTTGCTTTGCCAAGATATATTGTCAGTAGACATCAGATCTACAGTTTCAAAATATATGGAGTAGAAGTCTGTGGGAAGAAAGGAACTGTTGGAAGGAACCTGACGACATCAAGGCATCTGGTTGTATCTTTCTTCCACATTCATTAATACATATATACTCTTCATTCCTATATGAATGTTATTTGTCCATATTGTATGATTCCTTGATCATAAATAGTTTCATATCAAATATACTTTGTTATTCTTGTCTTCATTGGCTTGTGTTCTTTTGTAGATATTTCTCCATAAGACTTGTGGCAGAGCTTGGATTGCATTGGTGAAATTGGATATTCAATATTTAAAAGGTATGTTTTAGATCCATTTCTCATTTGATAATTTAAATATAAGGAAAGAGTAGTGTACTATCTTGTTTTGTTCTAGTTTCGTAGTGAAGCTAGGGGGATTGATTTGTGTCTGCACTTAAAAATTATCCCGATAACAAAATTGGCGACCATACTGGGGAACAGATTGTTTTCCTAGTTTGTCTTGCTTTCTTTCTTTGATTGCTTGGGTTCTATTTTCTGAGTCACTGGGAGATCCAGATTGACTCTTTGACTATTAAAATTAATTGGAAAACCTTCATACTTTTTATTTTTTCCATTTTTTTAATGATTTTTGCACCTTGCTTTGAGGGATAGTGCGGTGATCTAGGATCGGCACACCCTAAATTTTTGAAACAGTGTGGAGTTTCCACACTCTATGGGTTCTCTGGCCTGTGGTGATCAGGGATCGACGCACTGTGTTAGTCTATAGCCTACGAAAATTGTGAAAATTTTGATTTTTTTATGGTTTTTCCTTACCCAGATCTTGGATTTGGTTTTGGGGTGAATTTTTGGGTTTGATTATGATCTGTTTACAATTTGCTTGACAGCTTTGAAACTAGTTTTATCCATATTTGCTTTGTTTTCTTTTGAAATATTTGGTCTCTTTCTTTGAGAGTCTTTCAGTTACAAAGCATCGTTTTTTCTTTAGAATTGTTTGGTGAAAGAATTTATTTTTCTTTTATTGAATAGTTTGTGTTAAAAGAGAAAATTGTTTGGGTTGTTTTGTTTCATATTTATTTTCTATTGATTTTAGCTATATTTTAAACAAAAAATAATAATTTCTTGCTTTTCATTAGATTGGGGGCATCTTTTCATTTGAAGTAGCAAAATTACATGATTTTTGGCATTTTTTGGTCTTGAATTCTTAAAAAAAATTCCCCCTCATGGTTAGGGGGGGGCATGAATCGTGTATTGGTGTACATTCTATTTGGCTCATTTCTCGAAAATCTTGATATTTATGAGTTTAGTATGTTTTGGGACATTTTTGATTTGGGAATTAAAATGTTTCCTCCTTCTCATAGCATAACTTTCATAAAAATGAAAACATTTCATCTTCATCTCTTTGAATAACTTTCGAGTCGGTCAAAACACCATATTGTCCACGCCATATTCCTTTTGAGTAATGGCAGCCAAAATAAAGCGCTTATAAAAATTGATTAGACATTTTTATATTTTCTGGTAGAAACCCTACATTAGCTTAGGGTGTAGGGCTTTGCAATAGGTGTGAAAGATAACTTTCCAAAGCTATCAAACAAATAATAGTATCTTGCGATAGGGAGAGTTCAAATCCAATTGCTACATTTTGTCCTGGGAAGCCCTTCTAACACAAGGGTCAATCACGAGGTCACATTAATACTGGCAGAGTTACTCACCCTGATTTGTTGGTCTTGGTGTAGAGATTGTGTGTATTATGGGGGTTGCTTGAAGGTATATCCACAATGATGACTAGAAGCCTTTCAAGTTGATTTCGGGCTAGATACCCTTCCCTTGTGCGTGGATCAGACTGTTGACTATTTCTCCAGGCATCATTGTTGTAGTTGGTAAGCTTAGTGGCCTATCTCTTTAGGGTCTTTACACAAGGTGACTCTGGAGGGGCAAGTCTTCACGGTACCTGGAATCGACGTTGGCCAAACTCACTCGGGCTCCTTGGAGGGTATACCCATGATTATGTGTGGGAGCTTGCACCAGGGTGTAAGTCCGTTAAGTAGGTCATCAACGTATCTTTTACACCCTCTCTATCTCAGTCCTTTCTTATATTGTTCTCGTGACGTTGGATTTCATCACCAACTAGTGCATTCATTGTGAGAAGGTTTTGTTTGTTTACTTGCTTCCTAGATTTTTAGCGTGTGTTGTTTGTTTTCCCTAGTGGACTCTAAATTGGATCTTTATTTTAATGGCGTCAGTTCCCAGAATGACTAGTGAGGGAACCCCTTTTCTAAGGGAACCTTTTGTTTTTCCTTCTTATAGAAACATTGGTCCTCCTCACATTGCTACTTTGAGCCTTCAAGGCCTCACGATTGGACTGTCGGTGTGGTTATTTTCCACTCGGGTAATATTGAATGTTGCTAGTGCTTCGGTTGTAAGCACTCCCCCCCAAGAACATCAACCTCATGTTGATCCTTCATCTTATTCACCAGTAAGATCTTCTTCACCTTCTTCACTTGCAAGGTCTTCTTCTGTTTCATCTTCTTCGTCGAGTGAAAGATCTACAACTAGTAACCTGGTGGATAAGAAGAAGAATAAAAGGGAGAATAAGAAGAAGAAAAATAAAAAGGGTCCCAACTTCCAACCACTATCGAACATGTTAGAAAGAAACCAGTTACTGTTAATTGTGTTGGGAATGTTGATGATGCCAAGATCACCCAAACACCTCATAAGCCCAAGTACCCTTGCAGGATTTGTAAGGGTATCCATCTTCTTCTAGATTTCCCTGGTATATCCAAGGTTATAGAAACATAGTCTACGCACCCTCACCAACCCATGTCATCATCCTCTGAACAACATGATAATGACCTCCCTTCAACTAGTCAGGATACCCTTGGGAAGAAGACAAGTAGAGTCAAGTTTTTGTGTATGTTATGTGGAGGGAGTCATCAAACTCACCTTTTCCCTCATATGGATGAAGCCTTGAAATTACTGAAAGACATGACTGTTCCACATCCTCACCTTCCAGCTGATTATCACAATCTTACTCTCGACCCACCTGTAGTTGATGGAATGATCAATCTGGTCCCTTCATCAGTTAGTCTAGTTGATCATGTAGTGAATCGGGTCACATCCTTAGTTGAACGAGTTGAAAAAGTGGTCGATCTGATCCCATGTTTGGTCGATCCCACTCTCCCATTATAGAGTGCAACTCAAGCGGTTGATATGTTTCCGCTTGTCGACCCCATTCTCCCCTTGGAGAATGAAACCCAAGTGATCGATCTAATCTCATCATCGGTCGATCCTACTCTCCCGCTAGAGAGAAAACTCGATACTGCCCACATTTTTCTCGTTGATAGAATCTACCATACTGAGGGGTATTCCTCTTTCTCCTGTGGAACCCCCTCCAAGTAATGAGGCCATATTTTTTAATTGGGATATGATAATCGGACCTCATCTTCCCTCACATTCCTTTCCAAATCACAGTATAGGTTTGTGGTCAAGGTGTTCCTCAGACGCTGATAGATGAAGGTGCGTCCGTTAGTATTTTTTCTTCTATTGCCTAGCACGATTTGGGTTGTCCTTAGCTTGCATCAGTTACATAGAATCTGTTATCTTTTAACAAAAGAACTAGTTACCCTTTAGGGATCCTTCCTCAGTTTCCTGTAACTTTGGGAGGGAAAATTGTCTTTTTTGATGTCATGGTAATCCAAGACCCCTTGGATTTCTCTTTGATCCTTGGGAAAGATTATGTCTATGCCATGAAAGCTATTGTGTCCACTCATTTTCATGTGATATGTTTCCCTCACGATGGAAGAATTGTGACTATTGATCAAATTTCATTCATCAGTCCTGACTGGATTACCTCCCTAAATGGTTCGTATATGCAGACGGTATTTCCCTCTCCACAAGTCAATTATGTGGCGTTGTCTCCCATGCCTTCACCTATCAATGATGATGAGCCTCACATTGTAAGATCCATCTCTTAAAAATTAGATCCGGTAGTTGACATGGTGATCTCTTCGGTAGGGCTATTAGAGCCTGATCTCCTTACCCCTATCGCATCCCTTGACATGTGCTCCTTCTAGAGTGTGTTTCTTTTGTCAAGTGAAGATCTCTTAGAGGCCATGATCGAGGTGTGCCCCTTGACATGGTGTCCTTCCAGAGCATTGTCCTCTTGGAAGCTGTGATCAAGAAGAGAGTTGAGCATGGTTTTTTTATTTCAAGCTCATTAAAAAATGAAACCATTTACGACGATATTTTTTTTGTCTCTATGGCAACCTCATTAAAAAATGAAACAAAGGTTACAAGCATAGTTCCTTTTTCTATGTCAATATTGTTAAAAAATGAAACAAAGGTCTAGGGATTGCAGCTGGATTCTCGAGCATATTTCTTATTCATGTGTCAAGCTCGTTAAAAACTGACATAGTTTTTGTTCCCCCTCTCTGTTTGAGTCAAGTCCTTCGTCTAGCATTTGATGCTTCCTTTCATCTGCCTTTGCAGTTGAATGAAACAAAGTTTGGGGGGAAATACTTCCAGCCTCTAGACTTCATGTTGAAGTTGAGCCATTAGCTTCTTAAGCTAGGGTCTAAGTACCAACCATGTGTTCAGAAGTCGCAAGCATAGTTTTTACTTCGGTTCAATCTTGTGTAAAAATGAAACCGTCTACCTCAAGCATAGGTTCCTCTAGTTAGAGCTTGTGAAAAATGAAACCAGGTCCAAGCATAGTTTTGGCTAGTTTTAAGCTTGTGTAAAAATAAAATCTATCCCAAGCATAGTTTATTTTTTGTTTTGAGCTTGCATAAAAAATAAAAAAAATCCCGAGCTTAGTCTTTGTTCTTTCTCATGCTCGTAAATCAATGAGAATGTAACCGAGTAAAATTTTATCACTTTTTCGGACTCGTAAAGGTTATACGAAAAAGGAACCCCCTGGAGTTCCCTTTAAGATCTTTTCAGAATCTCTAAACATGAAACGATTGATGACGGATCTTGTTCTTTTCATGCTCGTTAAAGTATTAGAAAGTGTGTCTGTCGAGCGATAGTTTATCTCTTTTTCGGTCTCGTCAAACTAACTTATGAAAAAGGACTTTTTGGAGTTCTCTTTAAGTGTTTTTTAAACTCTCTAAACACGAAAAACCCTTGAGTTTTCTCTCTTTGGACTCGTTAAACAAACATTGACAGACCCATATGGGACCGAACCACTCCTTCTTAGGGTTCATTAAATATACTCTGAGGGACTTGTCCGAAGGATGAGATTACATCAACAAGCATATGTTATCCTCCTCAAGATTTTGTAAAAATAAAGAGGTACTCGCCAGAAACGGTGGGGGGAAATTGGGAAAGAAATGTATCTAAACTTGTATTCTATGGAAGAGTCACTTTTGAACATGACACCCTTTCACTTGATTTTTGTTTAGGTTCACTAGTACAAATGACCAAATTTGCGATGGTTTTTCGTTGATATTGCCACACATATTCGTTGCAATTTCCACTAAAGTCGAGTTTTTTTTTTGTTGGAATAATTTCATCGCTATATAGATGATCCAGGTGTGCGTGGAAACATCGACAAAATTATATCTCCACATGTTACCAGAATCAATTTCAGTTAACCCTTTGCATCTTCGCAAGTACAACGAACAATTGTGGCAATTACGATGAAATTTTGGTCGCAATTGCGATGAAAAGTTTTGACAAGTCAAAAAATTACGATGCAGATGTTGTATGTGCGAAAAAAATGCGTGGCAAATTGCGAAGAAAATTCGTGGCAATAGCAACGATATGGATTCATCTAGATCAAAGTTACGATGAAGATGTTGTATGTGCAACGAAAAATTGTGGCAACTTGCGACGAAAGTTCGTCGCTATTGCCATGGTGGTCAAAATGCAAATTTTTTTTTCTGACGAACTAGCGTCAATATTGCGACGATGTCATTAAGTTTTTCAAAGAAAATTACACGAGATATGGTATTACCATATTACATTGTAATATGGTATACCATATTACAATGTAATATGGGATTACCATATTACATTGTAATATGGTAATGTCATATTAACCCACAATTAAAGTCAAGCCAACATGAAGAAATATGAGCTTGGAAAACAATTATTGTTTTGTATGGATCTTGTAGTTAGAAGATGTGAATTTTGTATTGACCTAAGAAATATAAAATTCGTTGTAAATTGGTTGATCCAAGATAATTTAATTGAACCAAGGTAATTCATGGGGTTAGCAAATTATTTAGGAATGAAATGTCTCTTCAATGAACATTAGAAAAGACAAGTATAACCTTTCAATTCATTTCAATTGAAAACCAAGTAATTGAAGCTTTGACATGAAAGAATTGTAATTCATCAATATTAAATCTAATGAAACTTGCAATTTCATTTGAAATCAAAGAAAATTTCGCATGATACATAACGGCAAAACCTTTGATAAAAAGAAGGAGTTGGATAACATAACACTTGAAACTTTTGTTGGTGCAATCATAATATACCCCAAATAAGATAAGTAATTGTACATCATAGTTAAGGCATTGAAGTATGATAATTATGATAAATATATACATTCATTTAGGCATTGAAGTATCCTGCAACATTTTGAAGTATAGGCATTGAAGTATCCTACAACATTTTGATTCGGTAATCAAGTTGTATGATAAATATATACAGAACCACATGGTCAATTTCCTTTAAGACCTCTTTGTTTTTATTTGACCATAGCTCTAAAGTTAAACTCTTATGTACTTGAAGAATATAAGGGATTACCTACATCTAGCTCAAAT